>OLKM01002249.1:0-10000 GCA_900291075.1 Melanogrammus aeglefinus
TCTCTTCCCGTTGTATGTCTTCTTCTCCTCCCTCTTTCTCTCCTCCTCCCTCCCTTCCTCTCTCCCTCTGTATTGTTTCCCCTCTCCTCTCGACGTCCCCTCCCTCTCCTCCTTTCCCTGTTTGCTTCTCTCCTCCCTCTCCTCTCTTCCTTGTTCCTGTACTTCTCTCATCCCCTCATCCTTTCTTCTTCCCTCTCTTATCTTCCCTCTCCCTTCTGTCTGTATCCTCTCTTCATCTCTTCCTCTCTGCCTGATTCTTCTCTATCCACCATTAAAGCACATTTTATATGTGTAAGTATACATTGGTGGGTCTCTCCTGTTCCGTTCCGGCGAGGAGGGTCCTGTGTTGCTGCTCCCCCCAACGTGAGGTTACAACCAGTGCTCGACAGTGTCAGGGGGTCAAAAAGACAAAACCACCAACTAGAGGAGGCCCTCTACCACAGTCAGGACGGGTTGCTCACAGAAGTGTATTCCCTGATAGCGGGTCATAAGACACCCGCGGGCCTACCCGAAGGTGTGGGCCAGCCTGGTGGTTGGGTCACCCGTGACAGGATGACACCCGAATGCCCGGGTCCACTTTTTCGTGCTGACACACGGTTAGTCCGTGCACGGCTGCGTAAACCTGTGACATAAGTAACTCTCTCAACTGTGTCCCCTCCCCTCCTTCAGAAAGAACAGCAGCCAACCATACATCCACACACACAAACACAACACACACACACACACACACATACACACATCACACACACCACACACTACCACACACACGCACACACACACACACACACACAAACCAGGAGGCGGGGCCCCGGGGGACGGTCAGAATCACACACGACAGAGCTCGTTAACCCTGGACAAAGACAGACGCTAATCCAGTTAGGAGAGAGAGAGAGAGAGAGAGAGAGAGAGAGAGAGAGAGAGAGAGAGAGAGAGAGAGAGAGAGAGAGAGAGAGAGAGAGAGAGAGAGAGAGAGAGAGAGAGAGAACATTGATGATAAATATACAGACTATAGCAGAACGTCAGTGTCCCACACAGAAAGGCAACACTATAGGAAGGAAGGGCCTGTCCACCATCCCGCCTCTCTCCAACTCAAATCTCTCCCTCCACCTCACCTCCGTCCATGCCTCCATCTTCCTTTCTTACACCTTCACTCCCATCCACCCTCGCTAAACCTCCCCTCTCTCCCTCCACCCATCATCTCACTCCCTCCCCAGGCCTGCACCCCCATTCCTCACCCCTCTCCTCCCTCTCGTTTACACCACATGCGGGTAAAAGAACAACAAACAACGGACCCTGCGGTCGGGTGAACACCCCCAAACCACCAGAGGACCAGCGCTGAGGGGCGCCCCCACCAGAGTTGGGGGGCTCGCAGGGGCTCAACAGCCTGGCAGCGGGGAGTTACACAGGAGGATCAATGGAGGGGGGGGGGGGAGAGAGAGGGAGAGAGTTCTATTAGTGGGGGGAGCAGGGGCCTGTTTTACTCTGATGCAGTCAGGCCTGTTCCCCTGGGAAATGGCAGCAGTATCAGATGGTGCTAGGAGAGGAATCTGTGTGTGTGTGTGTGTGTGTGTGTGTGTGTGTGTGTGTGTGTGTGTGTGTGTGTGTGTGTGTGTGTGTGTGTGTGTGTGTGTGTGTGTGTGTGTGTGTGTGTGTGTGTGTGTGTGTGTGTGTGTGTGTGTGTGTGTGAAGCGTAATCTTTTTATTTATACCTTCGTACCTTACTGCCATCTCAGTAGGGTGTATGACTATTTGTGCAAAATAATTATAACAATATAAAAAAAACTAAAAGATGAGTTGCTCATGAAGAAGTTGTGTAGCATGTATGAGGATGTCTAGCCTACAACGCTGAGTGCCTTATTATGCAAACTGCCTCCTCTGATCAGTCTGGCATAGAGTAATTAATATAGATCCATAGATAAGGTCCAAATCTCAACGAGTACTCTCTTGTACTTTGTTTCCACCAGTGCGTTGGTATAGATTTCTAAAGTCTGTTGATCCTGTATTATATAGTGTTTGTCAGTCACACCCACACCCTGCGCCACAGGCCATGCAGCTGTAGAGCCACTCATACACTTCTACACATCGATTTGATGTTTTACCCATCGGGCCGCTTTGCAACGCGAGACATGTGTGGTTTTATTGCATTGTAGTCTGGGTATTGTTCAGGGCAGGGCTCTTCATCACACCTATTGTGAAGAAACACTGGAGAAGGATGGCTCTGCGAGGGGAGTGCTGTGGTATACTGCGCTGCACACAGGAATCACACGGGTGGTCGCGTCTTTAGATCAACGCATCAGATCATTGGAATGATCCGACTACCTTGATATACTATCAGACAACATAAAGAGTGTGTTGAGTGAGATGTGTGATTAATTATATCACCATCACAGCAGCACTATGTGCGATAGATGTCACTTCCAGTCTGATGTCAGGACGCACTGGTAGAACGTAGTGATGGTGGTGGTCCGACGCAGGGAGACCTCCGGCCAGACACTAATAGTTGGTTTAGTGAAAACTCTTCTATTCTCAACAAGAATGCAACGGCAAGGACTTTGTTTTGGACTAGTTCATTCTATTTAATGCTTCAAAACTTGGCAACAACACATAAACAAGATAAAACATGTGCTTATGGATATGTTAATCGAAAGAGTAGCGCCTGTGTTTCTTACAGTATTGATTTATACCTTCGGTGTATCTAATCTGTGTGTGTGTGTGTGTGGGCAAGGTGTTTGTCTGTGCTTGGGCAAAATGTGTGCATGTGCGCTAACAAGGTGTGTTTGTGTCTGTGTGCGTGGGCAGGGAGTATCTATGTCTGTTTGTGTTGGCAAGGTGTGTGTGTCTGTGTGCATTGGCACGGTGTTTGTGTCTTCAACTGGGCGCAAGGCTTGTGCGTCTGTGTGTGTGGGCAAGAGGGACAGTTTCAGGAAGAAACAGGAAGTAAGAGAAACAATTAATGGGGCGTTCGATTATCAGAAGAATCTCACAAACTCAAACTAAAGGTCAAAGATAGCTGCTCTGTGCAACAACAGTAGGGAAAGCTGTACTAATACACTGAATATTAACACTTCTGTCATATTTGTAATTCAATAAGACCTCTAACGTGATTCAATAAGGCCTTCTTATACGGTACATGCATCTGCAAAATAACAGAAAATACTTTGTTATCGACTGGTATTGCAACAATGGCTAATCTGTCTAGAACTGGTATTGCTAACAAAAGCTAACCTAACTAGAACTGGTATTGCAACAAAGGCAGCTCTCTTTCTCACTTGTACTGGAACTTGGTCAACCTGGGCGGGTCATTCCCAACTCGACCTCAGAGGTAAATGGAAATAGACATGAGTAGGAGGGATGAAAAGAAAAAGATATGTTCGGTGAGTGGTGTCATAATAAGTATAATATTACTTTATCTACATAAATACAGATAAGTGCATGTGTACTTTATCAACCCCAGACGGGAAGTCACTTTATAAACATTTTCCATATATGCATGTTGTTGGTATATCTCTGTGTATACTGTGCCATTAGACTTGAAGTGTCCATTCTATAGATATGGAGATTGAGTCTGAGACCGGGAGGGAGAAAGAGGGAGAGGAGATCGAGAGCCCAAGATAGAGGAAGAAAATAGGGTAACAGTAAGCCGAAACAAAGACAGTGATTGAGTGAGTTAGATGGTAGACAATGACAAAGAGAGAGAGGCAGAGAGAAGAGAGAGAGAGAGAGAGAGAGAGAGAGAGAGAGAGAGAGAGAGAGAGAGAGAGAGAGAGAGAGAGAGAGAGAGAGAGAGAGAGAGAGAGAGAGAGAGAGAGAGAGAGAGAGAGAGAGGACGATAAAGTCAGAGAGAGGCATATAGACTGACAATTTTTTTTTTAATGATTTGAGGTGATAGAAATTGAAGCAGATAAAGAAATAGAGAAAGAGAGATAAAGCAGAGTGCAGTGAGCGCCTAAGTCGTAACTTGACAAGCCGCCGGTTGGGGGGGGTCATTGTAGTGGGCGCCATGCCAACCACAGGCTCTCTCTGTCGGGCTAAATGAGATCAGAGCAGCACAGGCCAGCTGGAGGATCAGATCAATGACACCACAGACAGAACCGACAGTAGAGAGGTGAGCACCAGGGCCAGGGAGACATCTGGGGAAAAGGGCGACTTAAGCACTTCAGAGGCCTCTGTTCCTGCTGTCCATCTGTCCGTCTCCACCCCTCTATCTGTCTCTCCGTCTCTCTCACAAATCTTAATTGGTATCTACAACGCTCTCTAATTCCCATTGTTTCCTCGATCTCTTTGTCTAGTTTAGAATGTTTTTCTTTATCTTTCTATCACTCCGTCTCGCAGTCTGCCTTTCTCCCACTCTCACATTATCTTTCTCCCCCTCCCTTTTCCTTTCTGTCTCTCTGCCTCTCACTCTGTCTCAGTGTCACCTACATCTCCTTCACCTCCCTCTCACCCTCTGAGAGCCTGGCTCAGGACCAGGAACACAGGCACTCTGCATGTACCAGCACAGTGTTTCTAAGAGGATTTGCGTCCTCCTGCTTCGAAGAGAGACAGAGAGACAGAGCAATAGGAGAGAGCGAGCGAGCAGGAGAGAGGCATGTGCCACATACACTCACACTCACACACACTGATCCACGACAAGGAGACCTAGATCCCTGGTCTAGGTCCGGTTGGTAGAAACTGATCTAATAGAACATGAAGTCATGTTCCTTTACAAGTGAAGTGGGCTTTACAACACTCCCCCCACCACCTCCTCCCCTACACCACCTCCATCTGCTTCACCATCTCCACCCTGACCTGCTACACCAGGGGGCAGGATGGTCCGATGGTTGGGGTCTTTGAACCCCAGCCGATGGCTCTGGGTCTGAACTTCCGGTGCCTACAGTCCAGGGCAACAACCGCAATAACCGCTATAAAAATCCACATTTAATTGGCATATATTTTATTGACTCCTCTTTTCCAGGTCATCGGGTCTATAAGTATCTATAATGTAGGATCACATTAAGCACTGGGCTAATCAGAAGCACAGAGCCCCCCAGCGCCGAGACACAACAGAACAGCAAGTTACCGGTTCAAACCGCTTACCCTGTGTTTGAACCGGTTTACCGTGCAACTTATAAACAGATCACATTATCAGCCAAGCAACTATTCTGTGTTATGATGACGTGAAGAACTCTCTCACCTTTGAAGCCATCTCTTTGGAAACTGCCTCAAAGGCTGACTCCCCACCACATCCACCATGGCAACACCAGAACCAGGCCTGGCCGCTATGGTAACGGCCATCTAGAACGCCACAGGCGTCCACACCACACCTTTTAATTACTGCTGGAGCCAAACCAATAAGAGGTAGCCCCAACCCATGAACTGGTGAGATCGTTACCCTAGCAACAGGGTGGCAAACCACGTCCTGTCCTCCCACCGGTGGAATTCAGAGCCTCTGGTTGCCCAGAGATGACCACAGCTGCAGTCGCCCGGACCGCACAACCATGTGCCGGAGCACCAGCTGCACTCGCCAACAACTGCGCCGCCGAGCCCCGTATCAGGCCCGACGGACGGCCTTATCTCCCCGCTGCACGCTCCCTGGAGCTGCTGGGCCGTTGAGCCGGGACAGCATAAAGGAAAGATAGCCTGGATTATCTTAAATTAGCTGTAACTCTGGTGGTTTAGGGTGAGTTTCCATGGCTGGTTGTCTAAGCAACTGCCTTTCTAAACAGAGGTTCTCTGGAGTAGAGCCCCCCTACTGCCTCAGGGAGGGGGGCGATCCAGTAGAAAATAATGGAACCCTGTTGAAAGGAACTTAAAGGAATGACCCAAACATACACAGATACGGTTTCTCAATATGAACACAAATTATATAATATTGGCCAGGCAGACCTCATTCTAGGAAGGCTAGACTAATGGTCACAACTGATATTCAAGACCGAGACAGGTAATGTGTGTACTGCCGAAGTCATGACTTTAAAAGTCGCCGAGAGGGAAGGAGGCTTCATGTAACCAATGGGCAAGGAGTGCTTGTACAAACACCAATACAATCCTATAATAAGGTATACCGTTCTGTTTTGAAGGTTGAATGACAATCTAAATTCTCTCCGGGTAGCCGATCTTATTAAGCCGGTTTGAAAAGATGACGAATTCCATTCAACGTCTCATCCTTGGAATGATAGCGAGATTTTATTCACAACACTCTGTTGCAATCACATAGTAGTAAGCATGTTAAGTAGTAATAATAAGCAATAGCACACTACTAAATCCCCACTGTCTTCATCAACACAGACGGATTGGAGGAAGGACTCTGCTTGTCCATCCAGCTCACAAAGGAGAGGCTTGTGATTTGAGAGGCTTCTCTTTGGGGGTTGGGGCTCCATTAGTGAGTCAGTGGTATCTAATGCCTTTGGGCGTAGGGGAAACAGAAGCCTATTAATACAACAATCTCCTCTCTCTTATGACCAGGGACCCAGGGCCAGGCTGGAGACAGACTCAGGCTTCGGGCGATACAGTCATTAAAATGTAAATTACCATTGGCCTGTACTCTGCACTGGGAGGGCACACAGGTCAAGTTTGCTGATATTAATGTCACACAAACTGAGACCTGTTAGAGACGACAGCATACTGCTACTGTCTCTGCTAACTGGGCGGCGTTCATACAGCACTTTACTAGCCTTGACGATGGCCAATCACAACACTTAATCTGTTACAAATCATACCCGCCCAAACACTGGCAGCAGCCAATCAGGCAAGGTCGACCCCCAGATGGTCAGGGGCTGTTAGCCACTCTCTCAAGGACACCTGGACGCCGCTTTGAGGAGCTGATCTCAGACCTGTGATCCCTTCTGACACTCCCCCAGCTACATCTAATACAATATTAATAGTCTCATACCATAATCTTGTCGAGCTGTATGTTACGTAGGTTCAAAGCACTCATATCGTAGTGCCTTCCAGGTGCTTTATCGTAATAGCTTTGTGCTGACTCTCCAACATCTTTCTTAATGGTTGTTTTGACCAGCTGGAGGCCATTTTCGTTGGTAAAAACAGGCATAATAGAAGTCAACCCACCGCAAAAAACACTTGAGAAACCCTTTGGCTTGGGTTTCCTTTACAAATATAGGAAAATATTTTGGGTTAGAGAATTTCCTTGAAATAATTTCTATGAAATCATCTCTAAAAAGTGATATTGTCTCCCAACTTTTATGAACGGGGAATCTGGCTATTGATGGCCTGGAAATGTAAATTAGCACAATTGCATTAGTCCAGGCTCTAACTCACCCTCCCATCTTAACTCAACATAGTGAGTCAGCCTTTTTCCCTTGGCTGGACAGGGGATGGGGAGGGATCAGAGGGTGGGGGTGGTGGACAGGCTGTAAGCCCCACCAGTGACGAGTATTCTGGAGAGCACCCAAGCACCCAAGTGGCTGAGCCTAAGGTGCTTGTATTAATCGCCCTGGGATACGGCTCACAACACAGAATGACACCGATATCTCACAGCATACAATATGGATTAATACCGGCCTGCCCACGACCACCAGCACCCCGTGGTCTCCTACCCAGTGTCCACCGCGCCCTGAAAGGCAAACAGTGAAACAGTAGGGGGGGATTTTTGAAGTAGGCTACCTGCGTCGGTGGGGTTAGGGTTAGCAGAGATTTGGACCACTTCTCTATTGTTTAGGCTGCAGAGGGGAGGACCGTCCCCGCTACTGCGCACACTACCGGGCAGGCCGGCCATAAAGGAGCGGCATTATTTACGAATCCCCGGCCCCACTAGCTAATCACAGCCCGTTATGAATCACTGGATACCACGACTTCCAGCATTAAGACATTAGCGTGTTAATCAAACCGGCTCGTTTCATGGACGCACCCCCGCAGTCTACATAAATTATACCCTGGATGATTTTTTTTTTTTTTACACACTTAGACAGGAGTCTACCGAATCGGAACATGAGGAGGGGTTTAGCGGCGTTATTATCACCGCACCACCCGGGCGGAGGACGGACCAGAGAACAATGGGCGTCCGCCTCGAAGGATGGCTCGGCGGATAGGAAAAGTTAAAGGCCTGATGGGGGATAAGGTGGATAGAAAATATCAAGTTTGAGTAGATAAACAAGGTAGTTCCTAATAAAAACCAAGGGGGGGGACGTTTCGGTGGTTCAGCGACAACCCCCGCGTCCACATCGCGGTGACAACGGGGTCCTCAGCCGGCCGCCACCGCCCCTCCAGCCCTGCGGGGTGGCGGAGGAGCCAGTGGAGGCTGGGGGGTCCTGAGCTACGTCTCCTGGTCCGAACCAGGCGGTGACACGCGTCGGCAGACCGTTAAACACACCCCAGTTCACTTTTAACACCGATACTCATTCATGCCATCTCACACCTCCGGTCCCTTAACCGTTTTATTCAGCGGAAAAAACGTTGGTGGCGGTTAGGCGGTAACTCGCACCACACCACGACGACGACGCGAAAAACGGGTTATTCCAAACAAACATTTCAGAATACATATGCTACATTTAAATGATATTAACCAGGAGGAGATAATCTCGACACATCCTGAGCCAGCTAGCCAGGACTCAGACAGGAACTCACTCCGCCTTACCGATGCCGTGCGGGGAGCTCTCAGAGCCGGTCCAGCCTCGCCCAGTTCGCCCGGTGTCCCTCGGAAACGAAGCGGCCTCACAAGGGCGACGAAACGGGCCGTAAACACACGAACCGAACCGGGTCAGCGGGAAACTTCGGGGGTCCACAACCCGCTGATTTCCTTCTTCAAACAAAGAAAGGACCGGCGTTTAGCAGTCCACACACACACGCACACACACACACACTGTGCAGACCGGCGGACCGAGGAGAGGACTGTACCACTACGGAGGCGCGCCGCGGTGGAACTCAAAGGGATGAGAAAGAGCGAGCTGCCAAGGAGCTCCGTGCCCAGCCAATCACCTGCCAAGGAGCTCCGGGCTCGGCCAATCACCGGCTAGCCTGAGGTTTATTCAAATCAGGGATGATGTCACCTCTTGCAAGTCACTCTACTTTTCTCCCCCTGAGTTCACAATGTGTCGTATCCCCCCTTTCTCCCTCCAGCCCCCAATACTCTCTCTATATTGTATTGTGTCGTGCACGCCCCTATACAACCCCTTTCACGCGTGACCGCGCATCCTGCAGCACGCATTCATCTCCTTAAGGAGCCGTGGGAGAGATGAATGCGTGTTGCTGCGTGTATTCACGCCACCATTCATAGGAGGTGCATGCATTATGGGATGGGGTGTCCCACATGTGGAGGTGTTCCCATGGAGACCGTGGGATGGTCATTTTGGTGTCACTACCGAGTCACACGCGTTTAAACCCGGGATCAACACATGGAAAACCTGTTGATAGAAAGAGCTATATTTCTTAAGAGTATTAATGCATTCCTATATACAAAGACCCAGTGCGTTTCCTATCGTATAGTTTCATTCTAAACCGTAACTTCGCTCCAGGCTTTAATAGGACAGATTCACCTTATTGAATATTCCTGTTTTGACTTGCTTCGGCGTTTACAAATCCTGGAGCATTGAGCGAGGATGCACCTGCTGCTGCGAGGTCTGAATAAAGAGAGATTGAGAATCCGACAGAGCCAGATCCACGACGAACATCGCCCCAGTATAAATCAATCATAAATAAAGAGACCCATTTTATACCGGGTCGGACTCTGAGGCAGAACCAGGGTTTTTTGAGCAGGGGGCGTTCACCGCTTTGTCTCCGCTTCGCGCTCCTCTCTATTGAACAGTTAAGACTGTCTGGGTGGCCGTTCTGACTGTCGGTCTGCCTGACTGTCGGTCTGCTCGCCTGTCTGCCGTACTGCTGGAGCCCTGTACTGCTGGAGCCTGCCTTTTTGTGTGTCTGTCTGCCGTGGTGCTGGAGCCCTTTAGCCGGTCTGTCTGTCGTTCAGCTCGCCTGCCTGTCTGTCTGTCTGTCTGTCCGTCTGCCTGTCTGCCGTACTGCTGGAGCCCTGCAGCCGGCGGCTGTCTGCACGAGGCGGGCCTTTGTGTTC
>OLKM01002249.1:15000-77256 GCA_900291075.1 Melanogrammus aeglefinus
AATGCTGCACTATGCCTTCTCAACATGAGGAAGTGACATTCTGTAAATTATACCTTTGTATATTTAGTCAAATTAATCAAATGTATTTTGCATAATTAATTTAAGAGCTAGCTAGACATTCAGCAGGGTGCTATGATACCATAAGCCCCACGGGGGACCAGACCTTCCCTCCTCCCTCCTGATGAGAGTCTCAGCTGGGACCGCCGGCTTGGCCTACAGCATGGCTGACTGCGGCTAGCTTTAGCTTAGCCAGTGGTGTATTCTGCCACACGCAAGCATCAGTTGGGTGGGGCAGAATGCACCACTGGCTCAGCTAAAACTAGCCGCTGTTCAGCCTCGATGTAGGCCAGGCGAAGCTGAACGCCAGTTTGAGATTGAGAAAACTCTCCCAAACCGCCAAACTACACTAAACAGTAAAATAGGACCTTGGTTTCCTATTCATCTCCAATATACACATCATAACAATATCAAAGTGTTTTAGCCTTGACTATTCCTTTAATGGAATTCTTCAGGGGCTTTTCCTTCAGTTTTCCGGAAGGAATGTGCGCAAACTTGTGCTGCGGTGGGAACCCAGAGCTTGTGTCCAGGAGTGCATTAGCGTGAGCGTTTAGCCTCCCGGTTCTCATTAAGGGGGGGGGGACTCAATATTAATGAAGACTTAGTGGGGGACCTTCTATCACCCCATCCCCCCGGCCCCCCGGAGGACAGGAACACAGCAGACATCAAATATGCATATCCCAGCTATGCATATTTCATAATGTATAAATGCGTGTGTCTTTGTGCGTGCGTGTGTGCGTGTGTATGTGTGTCTGTTAACGTACGTAATGTAATGTATTTACGCCAATAAATATTAATATGCGACAGTTACCTAGGCAACCACATGGAGGGATGGATAAAAACCGACTCATCTGTCATTTCAAAATAAATATTAAAATAACGGGATTCAAATGTAAACGAAGAAACTCTGAGGCCGAACGAACGTCAGGCAGAGCCTGAAGGAGACTTATGGAGTGACTCTCCGAGCGTCTCCGAGCCCCTCAGCAGACCGGCCGGGGGTCTCTGAAGGAGTTAAAAAAATGCAGATGTCGTAACCTTGGTAACCACGGGGAGTTTGGTGCAAGGTCAGTCCCATCGCCATGGAGACAGGACGGTTCCCGCTCTGCGTCTGGGAGGGGAAGAGCGATGTTCAATCCAAACTATCATGGTGCCATTTACACAGCTCAAACATTCAGCATCCTGTAGGCCAAAGAGCTGCTGCATTATGGGTAACATATGCCTCATCATAACCATACATCACGTTATAAATGAGACGTTTTTTGCAGCCCTACTTTCTCCCCCTCTCTCCATCCCTCTCACTACTTCTCGTCAACCCCGCCTCTTCCCCACATCTCCACCTCCTCCTCCTCCTCCTCAACCCCCTCACCCTACGCCCCCAGGTCATCCTCCTCCTCTCCTCCTCCTCTTCCCCCTCATCTAAAGCCCCGTCCTCCTTCTCTTCCCCTTCACCTCACTCCCCGACCCCCATTCCTGCCCGCCTCCACCAACCCCTCCTCCTCCATACTACCCCCAAACTCCTCCTCCTCCCCTCCCCTTACACCCCCTCCTCCTCCTCCTCCAACTCCTCCAACTCCTCCTCCCCTTCACCTCACTCCCCCACCCCCGTTCCTGCCCGCCTCCACCTCCTCCTCCCCCTTACACCCCCCTCCCTAACTCTCCCCCTCACTCCTCCTCCTCCCCCCTTACTCCCCCTCCCTAACTCTCCCCCTTACCTCCTTCACCTCCTCCCCCTCACCTCCTCCACCTCCTCCTCCCCCTCCCTAACTCTCCCCCTCACTCTCCTCCTCTCCTCCTCCTCCTCCTCCTCCTCCTCAGTCACAGCAGCAGAGGAAGGAGCACGATGATCCTTCCGGTTCGTGGAAGTTTCCGGAGGTGGGCGTGTCCGCGCACGCCGCGATGAAGTCCCGCAGCTCGCTCACGAGCACCTGCTCCTGGGTCTGTGCCTGTAGCCACACACACACACACACACACACACACACACACACACACACACACACACACACACACACACACACACACACACACACACACACACACACACACACACACACACACACACAAATTGAGAATGAATCTGATCGGACTCAACCTATCACCACACATAGACCGTTGACCTATGACCCCAAGACCATAGACCCCCTGACCTGTGACCCCCAGACCATAGACCGTTGACCTATGACCCCCAGACCATAGACCCCTGACCTGTGACCCCCCAGCCTACCATGATGGTGTCGTAGGCTCCGGTGATCAGAGCGATGAAGAGCGACAGCACCATGTAGATGAAGAGGGAGATGAAGGAGTAGAGGTAGACCTGGCTGAACACCCACACCAGCGTGCTGCTGCGCTGCATCTCCGAGAACGTCACGAACATGTCGTCGCCGTTGATCAGCGAGAAGAGACACTCCGACACCATGGACAGGGAGCGGAACTACACACACACACAGACACACGCAGGCACACACACACACACACACACACACACACACACACACACACACACACACACACACACACACACACACACACACACACACACACACACACACACACACAAGCAGGCACACGCACACACACACTAACACACACACACACACGCACGCACGCACACATGCAAGCAGGCACACGCACATGCACACACACACACACACACAGCAAGGCACGCACACATACAAAGACACACACACACAAACACACAAAGACACACAAAAAGACACACACACACACACACACACACACACACACACACACACACACACACACACACACACATAAACACACACGCATACACCCACACAATTACTGAACAATTATAGAATCCACTGGGTCAAACACAGCAACATGAGCAATAGAAACAGTTTCCATGGGAGACAGGAGACCTGAGTCAGCGATGGTAATTTCCTGAGCGACTCAGTGAGAAACAAACATCAGACATACAGAATAACCATAATCTCAGCGTAACCTTCAAACCGTGCATTATTAATAATCACATAAGTGCAGGGGTTTGTATGGAGTGAAGGGTAGTGATTGGAAGTATGGGAGGTTTGGAAATTAGAGAGATAGATGGCTGTGTTGTGCGTTGGGTTCATAGTCTGACATTTAATTCTGCCTGGTTTGACATTTAACAGCTCTAAACTTCGTCATGATGTCCTTTTGGCTTTTTGAAGACTTTTTTTTCATATTTAGATTTTGTTTTCTATATTTATTTGAAGGGGAGTGTTCATCCTAGATAACATTCTATCCACTTTCAACAGAAGGACTTTCTCGTATTTTCACTATATTTACCTTAGTGTGGTTGTGTGTGTGTGTGTGTGTGTGTGTGTGTGTGTGTGTGTGTGTGTGTGTGTGTGTGTGTGTGTGTGTGTGTGTGTGTGTGTGTGTGTGTGTACCTTAGTATGATAGTGTGTGTGTACCTCAGTGGTGTAGTTTGTGTGTACCTTAGTGTGGTAGTGTGTGTATGTGTGTACCTAAGTGTGGTAGTGTAGTAGACTGTAGTAGTATGTAGCAGTGTGTGTGTGTACCTTGATGTGGTAGTGTGTGGTAGTGTGTAGTGGTGTGTGTACCTTGGTGTGGTAGTGTGTGTGTGTGTGTGTGTGTGTGTGTGTGTGTGTGTGTGTGTGTGTGTGTGTGTGTGTGTGTGTGTGTGTGTGTGTGTGTGTGTACCTTAGTGTGGTAGTGTGTAGTAGACTGTAGTAGTGTGTAGCAGTGTGTGTGTGTACCTTGATGTGGTAGTGTGTAGTGGTGTGTGTACCTTGGTGTGGTAGTGTGTGGTAGTGTTGTAGTGGTGTGTGTACCTTGGTGTGGTAGTGTGTGGTAGTGTGTAGTGGTGTGTGTACCTTGGTGTGGTAGTGTGTGGTAGTGTGTAGTGGTGTGTGTACCTTGATGTGGTAGTGTGTGGTAGTGTGTAGTGGTGTGTGTACCTTGGTGTGGTAGTGTGTAGGTGTGTGTGTACCTTATTGTGTAGCAGTGTGAGTGAACCTTGGGGTGGTCGTCTGAGTAGTTTGTAGTAGTGTGTGTGTACCTTGATGTGGTAGTGCGTGGTAGTGTGTAGTGGTGTGTGTACCTTGATGTGGTGTAGTAATAATAATAATGATAAACTATTTATGGAGCACTTTTCAAAACACAGTTACAAACTGCTGAACAAATAAAAGATTAATTAAAACAAAGAGCATAAAATACATGATATATACAGACAATAATGAGCCATATGAAAACAAAAGGATTAAAGACAGGAATAAAAACAAAGGCAGGCTCAAATTAAATCTGGAAAAGCTCTGCGATAAAAGTGGGTTTTGAGGAGCGATTTAAAAATGGGCAGGGACTCAGTAAACATAATTTCCTCAGGCAGGTGGTTCCAGAGCTTCGGTGCCCGTATGGAGAAAGCTCCGTCCCCTTTAGTTTTGAGCCACTGGTAGGAACAGCAGTCTACTGCCTGAGGACCTCAGACCAGAGACGGCACATAGGGGACGAAAAGCTCTGGGATATAAGTCGGGGCCAAGTCATGCTAAGCCTTAAAAGTAATCAATAAAATCTTAAAATCAATCCTAAAACAAATGGGAAGAACAGGTGTGATATGGCCATATTTTCTAGATCTTGTTAAAAGCCTGCCAGCTGAGTTGGGAACAGTCTGTAGCCGTTTGAGTGGTTTCTGGTTCAGGCAGGTAAAAAGGCTGTTACAATAATCGAGTCGCGAGGCGATGAAAGAATGTAACCAAGTTTCTGCATCACTGAGATTTAGAATTGATCGAATTTTAGGAATATTGCGGAGTTGGTAAAAAGTAGCGTGTGCATACCTTGGTGTGCAGCAGTGTGTGTGTACCTTGGTGTGGTAGGGCCCCAGGAAGATCCAGCAACAGAGTGTGTTTAGTAGCCCAGGTAGTGTTTAGTAGTGTGTGTGTACCTTGGTTTGGTAGTGTGTAGGTGTGTGCGTACCGTGGTGTGTAGTAGTGTGTGTGTGTGTACCTTGGTGTGGTGGTGTTTGTAGCAGTGTGTGTACCTTGGTGTGGTGGTGTGTGTAGCAGTGTGTGTACCTTGGTGTGGTGGTGTGTGTAGCAGTCTGTGTACCTTGGTGTGGTGGTGTGTGTAGTGTGGAGCAGTGTGTGTACCTTGGTGTGGTGGTGTGTGTAGCAGTGTGTGTACCTTGGTGTGGTGGTGTGTGTAGTGTGGAGCAGTGTGTGTACCTTGGTGTGGTAGGGCCCCAGGACGATCCAGCCACAGAAGCAGTAGCCCAGGTAGATGGCGGCGGCGCAGCAGCAGAACCGGATGACGTTGGGGAACGCCGCCCGGAGTGTCACGATCAGGATCTGAGGGGGAGGAGGGGGAGGGAGGGAGGAGGAGGGAGGGTAGGAGTGGGGAGGAGGGAGGGAGGGAGGGGGAGGGAGGGGGGAGGGAGGGGAGAGGAGGGAGGGGGAGGGAGGGGGAGGGGAGGGGAGGAGGAGGAGGGAGGAGGGAGGATGGAGGGAAGGGACAGTAGGGAGGGGAAGAGGGGGGAGAGAGGGAGAGAGAAAAGAAGGAAGGAAGTAAGTGAATCAAGGGAAGATAAAGAAGGGAATAAATACTATTTGTTTAGCATTTATTTCCGTTTGTTAGCGTATGTTACCTTCTGTTAATGTGGGTTAGCATGTAACAGCATATCCCGTGTAAATTAGAGTGTGACAGCTCGTGTTAGCATGTATTAACGGGAAGAGCGTCATTAGCGTGTGCTAGCATGTATGAGGGCGTGAGATAGCTCATGCTAGGCTGTATTAGCATGTTTCAGGCTACGTGTCCTAGCGTGTGTATACTAGCGTGTGTGCTGGTCCTTCTGTAGACTCACGTTGTACTTCTGGAAGAAGCTGAGGTAGCGGATGACCCCGACCCACACTAGCAGGGTGGAGGTGCCCAGCAGGATGCCACACACGTCGTACGACGAGATGCTCTGTGGAGACAACACACACGTTGCTCCAGAGACCGGGCTGAGGGTATGGACTGCGTCTATACAATAATGCCTAACATTCACCCATTCATTCACACATTCACACACCAGCGGCGGAGTCAGCCATGCAAGGTGACAGCCAGCTAGTCAGGAGCAGTCGACACTCGCTAGTTGGAGCCGGGGATCGAACTAGCAACCTTTCGGCTACCAGCGAACCCGCCTCCACCTCCTGTGTTTCCGTGTCGCCGGCTGACCTTGGACTCGATGGCGATCTTGATGAAGCTGCCGGTGATGGTGAAGAGGTCGCTGACGATGAGGAGGAGGTACCAGCCGTTGATGAACTCCATCCTGTCCCCCCAGCTTGCCCGCCGGCCCGTCCGCCGCTGCACAAACCCCACGTACTCCTGGGGGACGGAACAAGCGCACCCCATGAGGTGGACCCCTCGACGCCGTGGACTCTGGTCCAGAGGGGAGTAGGGCGGTGGGGGGGTCTTACAGACGCTTTTATCCAAGGTGACTTACAATAAGTCCATTTATCAGGTGAAGAGAAACAACAATATACCGCTGTCGGTACAGTAAGGTTGTTCATAGAACCAAGTGCCAAGCACTAAATATCGCTAGGTTAACCAATTCCCCGTATACAGAGATAGCTAGCATAAGATGCTAGCCGACGCTAAGTACTATTGTTAAGTGCCAGGACGTACGACATACGATAAGTGAGTAAGTAAGAGGGCTGTAGGGGGGTAAGGGGGGGGGCTATGCAGTGTCCAGGTGAACTCTGAACAAGAGAGTCATGAGTCTTTTGCGGGAGCTGGTGAGCGACTCTGCGACGTCTTACGTGCTGCAGAAAGACCCCCCTCAGGATGGAGCGACCACACAGCACCAGGGACAGCAGACACACCACCGCCACCAGGACGTCAAACAGCTCCCGGGCATAGCTGTCCGCTGAGGAGAGGAGGAGACCGGGGAGAAGGGGGAGAGGAGGAGAGGAAGGAGACAAGGGGAGAGGAAGGAGAGAAGAGAGGGGAGAGGAGGAGAGGAAGGAGGGAAGAGAAGGGGAGAGGAAGGAGAGAGAAAAGGAGAAGCGATTCAGAGAGGGTGAGCACCAAGGCCATTGTGATTGATTCATCACAGCCACGCTGGTCAGCAGGGGGTCTCTCATCGCTCACCGTGTCCCGAGACGTTGGGGTCCCGGCACTCAGTGATGGAGGCACGGTTCTGGAGGCTGACCTTCACCCGCCCACTGTGAGCCTTGTTGTCCAGGAGGATCTGATCACACACACACACACACACACACACACACACACACACACACACACACACACACACACACACACACACACACACACACACACACACACACACAACACACACACACACACACCACACACACACACACACACACACACACACACACACACACACACACACAATTTCTTAGAAAATTGCAAGCACATATCACAGAGCACCGTACCCTCCTGGGAGGTTTCGGCCTCCAGCAGGGAAACAGGATCTCATGTTTACAGCGTGACTGGAATCACATGAAGGCCAGCAGATTTATTACTGCAGGGCTTCAGTGTCCGTCTTATATACATCTTCAACTCTCCGTCTGCATCTCAATGAGGAGGAGAGGAGAGAGGAGAGAGGAGAGAGGAGAGGAGAGGAGGAGGAGAGAGGAGAGGAGGAGAGAGGAGAGGAGGAGAGGGGAGAGAAGAGAGGGAGAGGAGAAGTGGATCAGACTGCAGGGAGGAGGAGGGGGGGATAAGAGCTGAAGATAAGAGAACAAGGAGAGGAGAATAGGAGGGTTGGAGGAGGAGAGGAGAGAAGGATGCTCACTGTGATGTAGAACGTGTAGCAGTCTGGGATCTCGTTGTTTATTATGGTCTGGATGTTGATGGCCTTCAGCTGGAAGTCTATGGTGACGTTGATCAGCCTGATGACCAATCAGAACAGAGAAGAGTTATAGGGTATGTTAGACGTGTTTTAATGAAGGCTATTCTGTGTGTTCAGGTGTGTTTTGAGTGTTGTTCAGTGTTGTGTGAACATGTGTTTGTTTTGTATTAACTAGATGGTAGTGTGTGTGATTGTGTGTCAGCCAAAGGCCTTAGAACCGTCCAACGCGCAGCGGAGGACGGTTGCCCCCGCAAAGTCCATTAATTCCTGATAATGGACACCTTGAAGGGCATTATCCCGCTTATACCATGGTCACTTGCCAAAGAAATATATATATTTACAATCAAAATATTACGCTTTTCAAAAGCCATAACTTTGTTTCCCTGGTAACGCCAGAGGGTTTGACTAATACCTGGAACAATCATTACCCTCCCGTAAGGGTCTTATGCAACGGAAATGTTGTTCACTCCTCCAGTAAATACGACGGACCTTAGCTACGACTTGGCGACGGGAGGTATTCTAGTCCGCTCAGCTATGAGCCAGAGGGGAAAGTTATGCATTGTACATATTTATAATTCGAAATTCTTCCCAGCCTTTATACCACAGATACTCTAGGGAAGGGGTCTCCAACACGTTGATCGCGAGCTACCGGTAGCTCGCGGGCAGGTTTTCAGTAGCTCGCCTGATAGGTTGACCGACCGAAAAAAATAAAATAAATAAAAATTAAATTAAATGCACCTCATCTCACTTACGTTCACATATATGTCACATTGGTGTCCCACCCCCTCCAATTCAAAAAATAACAGGCCTATCAACTGTGAATATAAAGCAAATGTAGCCAAAGTGTGTTTGAGTGACGTTGTATGCTCACTAAGCTAAAGTGAGGAGTTCAGTGGTACTAGCTAGAACTTTAGCCAGACAACAAAGATGGAAAACCAAGGTGGCCAAGTCAAGAAAAAGCAGAAAACATACAATTTCCATGTGGAGTGGGAATGCGAGTTCCCTTCTTTACTAGCGTGAAGGACAAGTGTGTGTGTCTCATATGCGGGAGCAGTGTTTCGGTCGGCAAAAGAGGTAACGTGGAGCGCCACCACACTCAAGTCCACGGTAACTTTGCATGGGATTTTCCAGCAGGCAGCACTCAACGGACTGAGAAAGTGAACCAGCTTAAAGCACCCCTTAAAAAAACAGCAATGTTTATTCATCGGACCGGCAAAGAAAGCCAACGCGGCCGTGGAGGCATCATTCAAAGTGGCGCACATTTTGACAAAGCACAAAGAAGCCATACAACCGATGGCGGGACGGTGAAGGAAGCGATGACAGCGGTGGCCGACACATTATTCAAGGACCATAAAAGTAAGACTGAAATCATGTCCGCTGTCGCTGATGTACAGCTTGGTGCTAACAGAGTGGCACGGCGAGTGCCTGCGCTCTCTGCCGATGCAGTGGGTCAGTTGGAGCGGGACATGCTAAGGTGCAAATGGTTTTCCCTTCAGTGTGACGAGGCGGTGGATGTGGCGGACACCGCTCAGATGGCTGTGTTTGTCCAGATGGTTTTTTGAAGACGCTTCCACCAGAGAGGAGTTTTTGACGTTGCTTCCTCTAAAAAAAACCACATCCAGAGGAGTCGATATTTGCAACGTTGTGGAAGAAAACTTTGTTGAATATAACGTGCCTATTGAAAAGCTGGTGTCTATTACAACAGACGGCGCGCCAGCTATGACAGGACGCCACTCAGGATTTATTGCACTGTGCAAGGCCGACCCAGACTTTCCTAGACGTGTCAAGCATCACTGCATCATTCTCCAGCAGGCTAGTAACGCCAAACTCATGAATTTGATCAGTATGACACTGTGATTATGTTCACCACACGCGCTCATCTGCCTAATCAGACTTGTCGGTTAATGCGATGACGACATATTGCGACTGAACAACAGATGCTCAGGCAAAGGATCGTCTTAAGCGTCCGCACAAAGTCATGAGATTAATGGTCATTTTCATGACAGACGGCAGCTGAGTCATTCATTTCGTTCAGCTCTGACTACGTCATCCTGTCTGCTCAATTGGCCACGTTAGCAGCAGCAGAGATGGTTGAACAGACACGTCATGCCTATTGACGAGCTCTAACGCTTGCAGCTACAGTGATGATATAGTCTGTGCAGGTAAGGACGGTATTGTGATATCACTGCATCATTCACCAGCAGGCTATATGCGCCAAAGTCATGAGATTTGATCACGTCATGACACCTGTCATTAAGATCATCAACTCCATTCACGCAAAGGCCAAGCAGCACAGAAGCTTCAAACTGCTCCTCCAGGAACTGTCTGCTGAATACGGTGGTCTCCTCCTCCACACTGAGGTGAGGTGGCCGAGCCGAGGAAAAATACTGCATCGCTTCTGCTCATTGCTGAACGAAATCAAGGCTTTCATGGAGTCAAGAGAGGAGGACACTACACTTTTGTCTGATGCTGAGTGGCTGCTTGATCTTGCGTTCCTGACAGACATGACAGAGAAACTCAACCAGCTCAACACCCAGTTACAAGGTAAAGGCCGAACAATTTCTGACATGATCAGTGCTGTTAAGGCTTTTAAAGCAAAACTGACATTCTACCGCCAGCAACTGAAAAACAAAAGACTGCCACACTTCCCAACAGTAGTTAAGATGTTAGATAGCCATGCAGGGGCTGACTTTGTTTTGGATGTCAATAAATATTGTGACCTCATGTCCAAGCTAGGCCAGGAGTTTGAGGATAGGTTCAAGGATTTTGATAATCTGGAGGCATGTGTGGCATTCATTGCCAACCCATTCATGGAGGTAGACATCACAAGAGGATTTAGAAAAAGATGGCCTGAACTGTTTCACTGTCAGTCCTGTGGAGATGGAGATGGAGGTTATAAATCTTCAGAATCATGTTCAGCTTAAGTCTCAGCAACACTCACAACATTTCTGGAGCCTTGTAGACCCAGCAAACTATAAGAACATTCACCAAGCAGCACTTAAAACTTCTGCTTTATTTGGTTCTACATACCTTTGTGAAGCTGCTTTTTCTGACATGAATGTCATTAAATCTAAATTCAGAACAAGACTGAAAGAGGAACATTTGAATAACTATTAGAGTGAACCTGAGTGCATACACTCCAGCATACACCTCTATGGTGGACTGCATGCAGTGCCATTCATCTCACTAACTTTTAAAAAGAGTGGGTGTACTTATGTCCCATGTGTACAATAAGATTCTTGTAAGATGGTGATAATGGACCTTGAACTTTGTGGCCTATAATAAGAGGTGTAAAATGGTAATGTTTCCTTTGACATTGATGTGAATTTTCAGTGATATATATGAAAAAGTGTAATGTTTCCTTGGACCTTGATTTGAATTTTCAGTGATGTATATGAGAGAGAGAAAGGTGTACACACGTGTACAAACAGAAGCTTATGTCAGTTGATGTAAATAAATACAAGCGATGTGATGCATGTAGTTCTTGGTCACTTAATTTTTTTAGTAGCTCTCAGTTGGAAAAAGGTTGGAGACCCCAGCTCTAGGGTCTATAGCCTATCACCGCATTGCCTGATTACAGTTTAATTCATTTTTCACAATTTACCAGCTCTCGTTTTGAAGACCGAATCACTGCGCCATTCGTTTCAATGGGAATCGCGACGGTCTATACTTTCAACATAAAGTGTACATATTTATAATTTGAAATTCGTCCCAGCCTTTATACCATAGATACTATAGGGTCTATAGCATATAACCGTTTTTTTCTGATTACAGTTTAATGCATTTTTCCCAATTTACCAGCTCTCTTTTTGAAGGCTGGACAGACAATTTGACTGAAACTACTTAGCAGGTGTCCGTTTATCAGGGGTTAATGCACACCCTGCAGCCAATCAGAATCGAGTATTCCCCCAGACCGTGGCATAATGATTGGTAACGTATGTTAGAGTGTATAAGGGAGGTTGCCTGACTTGTGGATCTTGAGGGTGAAGTTCTTGTAGTCCTGGTTCCCCTGAGGGGAGCCCGGTGGGGGTGGGTCCAGTCCGATACACTCTGAAAAGAGCGATTGGTTTACACTAAATCTGCTGTTCTTCCCGATGTTCTCTGTGAGCATGAGCCCCACAGAGCAGACACTCCTACGCAGTAACAACAGTTATTATATTATGTCATCACCGTCATCATTGACTAGAAGTACTCCGCGTGACAGACTCCCTGACCTATCAAACTGCCGAGGAGGAAGAGGCAGAGAAGGAGGAGGAGAGGGAGGAGGAAGAGGAGGGGGGGGATAAGGAGGAGGAAGAGAGGGAGGAAGCAGAGGAGGACAAGAGGGAAGAAGAGGAGAAGGAGGAGGAGGAGGAGGAGGAAGAGGAGAAGAGGGAGGATGAGGAAGAGAGGGAAGAGAAGGATAAGAAAGAGGAGGAGGAGGAGGAGGAGGAGGAGGAGGAGGAGGAGGAGGAGGAGGATAAGGAGGAGGTGTGAGGGGTGTCTGTCGTACCGGTGGCCACGCGGGGGTCGATGTCGAAGGTGTCGTTGGCGGGCTCGATGCTGCCCCGGAGGAAGAAGCGCTGGCAGACGGACAGAGCGCTGCCGTTGACGCCCGCCCCCGGGACGTAGGCGTAGCGCCCCAGGGAGGTCTGGGGGAGCAGCAGGTACTGGAGCACACACACACACACACACACAGTCACACACACACACACACACACACACACACACACACACACACACCACACACACACACACACACACACACACACACAGACACACACACACACACACACACACACACACACACCGGACAGACACACACGTACACACACACACACACACGCACACACCGGACAGACACACACAAAGACACGTACGCACAGACACACACACACACACACACACACACACACACACACACACACACACACACACACAAACACACACACACACACACACGCACACACACACCGGACAGACGCAGCCACACACCAGACAGACACACACATACGCGCACATGCACGCACGCACACACATACGATCAACTAACAAAGCCCCCAATCAGAAGACACACAGACCCCTCAAGCTCTGTGCATTTATTAACAGGAGTGTCCCACTTAATACTGTTATAAACTTAAGACAGCTGGGGCCTCATTATAGAAAAAATCCTAACTTCTCATCCTAACTTAAATTAGGGACTCAAAGATGGGAAAAATCCTAATTCCCAATTACAGAAACCGTCCCTAACCTGTTGGCCGTTTCCTATCTTATTTTTGGCATCCTATCTTATCTTAATTTAGGTAATCCTAACTGTTCTTTCAATCATATTTTTCTGTCGGCAATCGTCAGGCTATGTCTGTTTCTGCACTCAGAGTGTGCATGAGATTGATAGAATGAGTTACTTTTAACGTTAACAGAGACTGTTGAGGATCTTTGTTAATGAGGGCAAGCTAGTAGCACTAGGACTACGGTCATGGCGGGTATTGGTACAGAGAACAAGAAGAGGTAGTAATAAAGTAGTAAAGTAATTCTTCCACCAAATTCAAAATTAAATGTCTTTGCAGGCGATAAAATGAAATTAAAATACAAATGTAACAAATCATTATGCGGTCTCGGTAGCCTTTTAGCCATCACATTTCTGTTGTGATGTTCCTCGTCTTCAGACCTACTAGCAGTGCTGCTACCATTTTCTTCTGTTATTGACAGTGATTTTGAATTTAGGACAGGGTGTATGGCCACCTAACTTAGGGATCCTAACTTAAGAAATTCCTAACTTAGGATAGTTCTGGCTAAATTCCTATCTTAAGATAAGATAGGATTTCTTGCTAAGTTATGTTAGGAAACCTCGTTCTGTAATATGAAAACCCCTAAATGCCTGATAGGATTTCAGAGTTAGGAAACTTCTGTAATGAGGCCCCAGGAGGAATGTATTCGGCCCATGTCGGGTGTGAGGGGGGGGGGGGGGGGTTGTATCTGGTCCAGGGTGTGTGGGGGGGGGGAGAGCAGGGTGTGGTGGGGGGAACCTGGTACCAGGGTGTGGTGGTGGGGGGTGGGGGGGGGGGGGGGGGGGGGGGGAGTGTACCTGGTCCAGCGTGTGGTGGATGACCCCGTACAGGTCCTGCTGGGTGTAAACGGCCTGCTGGACCCCCTCCTGGTAGTCCCTGAGGAACAAGTGCCTGAAGGAATCTGTGTTCTCCTCCTTGAAAGTCACCACCATCTGGTTACTGAGCCCGAACAGGACCAGCTTGGGGGGGGGGGGGGGTTCATACAAGAGGAAAATGATTTAATATTCAAATATTCAAATAAAATAGAAGAACTTATATCGAACAGGAGGAAATCAAACACGGAAGACTCAACGATGAACTGGTTGGCCCCCTCTGGTAAGGTTCTGGGTTGAGTTTGCCTAACTCACCCATTCATTCACCCATTCACCTGTACACCCATGAAATAATTCATAAAAAGTCATTCATCCATCAAATAGTGCTTCAAACGTCAATCAAACAACTAATTGATTCATCAATCAGTCATCAATCATTAATTCATCCATCCATCCACCAATTCATCCACCTATAAAACTCCATTGAAAAGAGTTGTGTCTTATTGTTCCTGTGTAATATATTAATAATATGTGTTATTATACCGGGAGCATAAGTGAAACCACTGTTGGCCACTGGGGGGAAATAAGATACCGTGTCTGTATCGACTTCAGAACTACCTGCACGGTGACGATGATAATCTTCAACAGCTGCAGGCCCAGTTTGAAGGGCTTCCGTCCCTTGGCGTGGTATTTATCACAGGGGCTCATGAAGAAGTACTTGAGTTTCCTCCTCAGTGCCTCCTCCTCCTCCTGCGGCCCCGGGTCTGAGGGTCCCGGGTTCGAACCCCCGGCCGAACCATAGCTCGTAAGGGAGGCGAACAATCGGTCCTTCTCTGTCCGGACAGACGATGGACCGCAGGAAATACATGTTTTTTATACTCATAAATACACAGGACCATATGGCTGTGAGGACATCGTCCTGCATCGTTCACATCCTTTAAGATTCTAACACATTGTTTTAATCCGACATCGTATGTCATTCAGGCTATATCATATAATATAGGAGCCTTTATTTATTGTGTAGATATGGTATTTCATGGTAGGCCTATTTAATTTTGAACCAGTGTTATTGTCTAGACAGACCTAATACAAATCAGTCCATCTGTTTACATTCTGAGCCTAATAAATCAGATCATCAAAAAGCCCCTTGTATAGGAACCAAAACGATTGAATCTCTTTAACTGTTAAGAAAGGTATATATATGAGGTATAAAATAAGTGTGACTCGGAATATACATGGTTATATCACATTGTATAAGGTTATCACAGACCTGTGTCGCTGATGCAGGTGTATGTTAAAGATGCCATTGCGTTGCGTCTGGCGAATACCGGGAAACGGGTAACCGAAGTAACTCAATGTAGACTAAATCTACAGAATAAAGGCCCAATATCGGAAAACATTTTTGTTAATTTACATTATAGATAAAGGACGTCCAAATTGTGCCGGAGAAACATTTAATAACAGGTCGCAGCTTCCTACATGGTGATGTAACCGTCACGTGGCATCAGCCTGATTGGACGAAAGAGGTTCATATTGTTGTCCTACCTACACAAACGCCACACTCAACAAAGTGAACATAGGGCCTAATGCATTTTTTCTGTTTGCATATTTTATTACAAAATATATTGAAACATAAAACACACGACACTAAAGACACAACCGCCTCATATAATAGCAGTATCATATGGTTAGAAACAGTATTGGTAAGACCCGTGTTGTAGCAGCTATGCTGCTGTGACAGAATGGAGAGGTTTCCAAACGCTTCTCGTAGTGTTTACCAAGGTTTCTGCTCTGTTTGGTGTAAACATCTGGATCACCTAACTCTGATCCCAGGGATTCAAATGATCCCAAAATGACCAGATAAAATCCTGTCATGTGATCAGGATACATTACACATCCGTACTTTGACACAAAGATTCACAGCCCTAAAGTATTTTGACATGTAGGCCGACTTCTAAACTAGACTGAAATAAAATAAGTTTACGAATAACCTTTTGGACAACTCTTATTTCAGTTAAGGTTTTTTTTTTTTAATGCAGATTAACATCATGTGAGCTATGACAACCCTGGTATAAAAGCAGCAGTATAAAATATGTAAACTTCTTTCAAACCAACGTTCCTTGATAGGTTAAATGATGAGGAGGAAATTAAACACACAAGACTCAATGATGAACTGGTTTGGTCCCGTCCGGTGTGAGGCACTGTGTTCACCTATACATCAAACAATTAATTCAGCAGTCAATCAATCATTAATTCATCCATCCATCCAACTATTCATCCATCTCTCATTCACCATGACACAATTCACCAATTCAGAATCAAACAGGAGATAAACTGTTCCGAACACAGAAAGACCTTCACTCCCAGCTCTGGTTTTATTGACAGTGGAACAGATGCACTCTGTCTCACTAAATAACCTACACATGCATGTTGGCTCATAACCTCTCCTAATTTGAACTAAACCCACTGTCCTCTTTCTCCCGCTCACTCCTTTCACTCATTTCCCTCACTCTTTTTTCAATGCCATATCTTTATTTAATTCTCCCCCTTTCCCCCTCCCCCTCCTCCTCCCTCCCCTCCCTCCCCCTCTCAACCTCCCGTCCAGGGCCTTGTCCCTGGCGCCATAGGCGTCGATTACGGGGGGGACGGGGGGACATGTCCCCCCCACTATTTAAAATACGAATTTTGTCCCCCCCACTTTTAAAAATGCGACCGAAAAAAACCCCAAAAAAAACCCCACATACTCAACCGAAATCGTCGAGTCTAAATCATGCGATAGGCGCGCACGAAGACATCCTCACAGCATGCACAACAGCGGGCTGTGAGTGGATCAAATGAGGGGGCGGGATTCTGATCATCAGTATCTCTCATTCAGTGCCGCGCCGCGCGAGCACCTGTGGTTAATCATTCCAGCAGCAGGCCTACTACACTTGGCAATTGGAAGGCAGCCTTGCACCTCGTTCTGACATACAGCGAGCGAGCGAAACGGCGACGAAAACTCGCGCGAGGGTGTCCTAATATGCAGCGTGACGATTTTGTCGCGAGTGTATTTTATTGGTTAAGAATCCCAACCAATCAAATCATCGAGGGATGTAAACACATTCAACAGGAAGCAGCGTGTACTTATCAACCAATAAGAAGTGTTTAGGGGCGGGACACCGCCGCGAAATGTCGTCCAGATAGAGACAACGCGAGCGATAAATAGCGATTTTTTTTGTTGTTTTTATATCATCGCGAGGGGGAGGGGGCAGGCGGCTACGTGGGCTGTCTGTACACACAGCGTTATAATAAAGAAGTTTCAAGACAGCCAGCCAAAATTGACATTTTTATTCAGAAAATAGGCGGTCCTTTTTCTTCCTGTAAAAAGCATGTTTGTGACACTGGATAACGTGGAATATGGATACATCACCTAGCCTGCAGGTGGAGGGCCACATAAGGTAAGAAATTGGTTTATGTAAACTTTGCTGCTGGTTTTCTTTGCTCGTGATGACGTCATTGACCTGGCTAGGTTACCCACGGTCCTAAGCGATTGTGATCATGGGTTTGAGTTCCCTACACCTGAGGTATAGGGAACTCAATAAAGTTCCCTATACCTCAGTGTGTGTGTGTGTGTGTGTGTGTGTGTGTGTGTGTGTGTGTGTGTGTGTGTGTGTGTGTGTGTGTGTGTGTGTGTGTGTGTGTGTGTGTGTGTGTGTGTGTGTGTGTGTGTGTGTGAGCATCACTCAGGCTGATGGTCAGTAGTACCTCGTTTCATTTCGTAGCCTACCCCCTTTACAGTCTGCCATTGATTGTCTGGTAAACTTTGTTGATGTCAAGATAAGTGTTAAATTGCCAACACTTTTCTTTGTCCTGTGTGTATTAGTATTACATATCCCGAGCCAATACCCTGGTGTTTCCAACGACGTTTTGCAAAACAAGCCAAAACACAAACTGGTTTTTCAACACCTGACAATACACTGCAGAGCATATTGTAATGCAGCGTTGAATGGATGAATAGCTTACATAAGGGTACCCACCACTTTTCAAACTACACTCAAGCTTATGGTTATTGTCCCCACCACTTCTAAAAACAAACTGACGCCCTTGCCTGGCGCCGTCTGCCCCGTCGACCTTTCAATGTCCCGCGGGGGCGGGGAGGACCGAGGACGCTGAGGTTGAGGCTGGTTCTCCTTCAGTTTAGCGGGCGGTTCTCCCTGCGCACCGAGATGCACCACACACTTACATACACAGACACAATCAAATCTAAACACACACACACACACACACACATCACACACACACACACACACACACACACACACACACACACACACACACACACACACACACAACACACAACACACACACACACACACACACACACACACACACACACACACACACACACACACACACACACACACACACACACACACACACACACACACACACACACACTCACTTTCCAGAGGGCATGGTTCATTTAGATATTACAATGCTATAAACGGGACAGATGTCACTCATTGACATCTGAATGAATACAACGCCTCCATTATATTACCTTAGCTTGCTGCCGTTAAGGAGGTAAAATAACACACCTCTATTTCCGGGTGATGTTATCATGGGACAAAGAGGCTAAAGCTGATTGGTCCAAAGACATCAACACAGAGGCAGCGTTGCAGAACATATATTTTATGAAGAGGAAAATAAATTATGATTGCTCCACAGAAAACTTTTTCATAAAATCGTTTACATTATGCAAATATATTACACAGATTAATAGTAATCATATTGTAATAAATGTCTGTCAGGTGAAGTTATATGGAAGCATAGCTTAGATCAGGGATGGGCAACTTTCATGATAAAGACAAGAGGGCCACATTTTTCATCATAACCATCAGAGAGCCACATGACTGCCCACTTCAACTAAACGTGAGCTGAGAGAAGCTACACAATTTGAATTTCGATTTGAATTTCAATTTGAATTTCCCGATATGATTTCCTGTATTCTGGTGCATTTTGGGGAAGGTCACTACCTAAAAAATCTTCCAGAATCATAACCTATGGTATGTTAATTAAACCAACATACATTATTTCATGTTTTCCATGCTCAAACAGCCACATGAATGGTTAGTATTTTTTATCGGTGCAAAGGGCTCACATACATCATCTTTCAATGATGTCACAAAACTGAAAAACAGTGGCCCAGCATTAAGTGCAACAACTCAATGAACTCAAACCCAACAAGCATGATATTCATCGCAGTTGTAGTAGTTGTAGTAGTTGTAGTAGTAGTTGTAGTAGTTGTAGTAGTAGTAGTTGTAGTAGTTGTAGTAGCGACTTAAGTGGATATCTTTAATGACTGATATCGTTTCTAAGCAAACTAGACGCCTTTGAATTCTATGAATTCTTCTCATCTTTCTTGACTGAGTTTTCGATCAATTATTATCATAATTATTATTTTTATTATTATTATTATTTTTTAAATCATGTGCAGGCCTGACTGAGTGAGGATGCAGGCTGCATGCGGGCCACGGTCCGCCAGTTGCCCATCCCTGGCTTAAATATACTTGTCTAACTTGACGGACAACATTTAAAGCACACATAAGTTTTGTCGAGTGTTGGCACCGCACGCGCGGTGATTTATAGGAACTGTTGCGCGCGACGCACACACCGCTCCGCAGAAGCGCGGTTTTGTGTGTCTCTGGGTGTCGCACGCACGCTCCCCGGGACCAACCTAGGTCGAGACCCTCTTGTCCCCGTGCCTCGTCGGCTTCACGGAGGCGCTCGGTCCGGCTCGGCTCAGTCTTAACTCGGTCCGACCCAGGTCACTCTGTTAAGTCCCTTCACAATATGAAATAATGATGTATCCTTTTGCCTTGTGAATTTAAACAAGAACCTCTTTTATGCCTCTGCCTTGTCACCCCCTTATACACGTCTGTCACAATCGGCCGTTGTCTGTACCATGCGCCACTTACCGTGAGGGGATCGGCTGGGAGAGCGTGTCGTTCTGCTTTGCCTGTTGTCGAGGTGTCGACAGGGAAAAGGACTCGAACGATTGGGTTAACCTACTACAAATGTAGTAAGGTAGTTTTATTTTTAGGTCCAATAAAAAACAATAGCTTCTACAACTGAGTATAGATTTTAAACAAAGAAAAGACAGTAAAAAGAAGGAGAAAGTAGATAAAAAATGGCCTATTTAAATGTACCAACGCTTTCCCAAGTAGATCTTGCAGATGAGTGTCTGAGTGTATGATATGTACCAACGTAGGTGATTCCTATAGTTGGGTGTCTACGTGTCCTATAGCTGAGTGTCCGGGCGTGGACACTCCGTTGAGCGAGTCGAGTGACCGGGCGTGGACACTCCGTTGAGTGAGTCGAGTGACCGGGCGTGGACACTCCGTTGAGTGAGTTGAGTGTCCGGGCGTGGACACTCCGTTGAGTGAGTCGAGTGTCCGGGCGTGGACACTCCGTTGAGTGAGTTGAGTGTCCGGGCGTGGACACTCCGTTGAGTGAGTTGAGTGACCGGGCGTGGACACTCCGTTGAGTGAGTCGAGTGTCCGGGCGTGGACACTCCGTTGAGTGAGTTGAGTGTCCGGGCGTGGACACTCCGTTGAGTGAGTCGAGTGTCCGGGCGTGGACACTCTGTTGAGTGAGTTGGGCGTATAAAATGTAGGTTGTAGGCCCTGTAGTACCAGTGTCTGTGCGTTATTAAAGGGTCTGTCAGGTAAATCCCGTTGTAGTTGTGCCGACGTAACTCTCGTGCCCCAATACACCGCACGACCCCGAGAGTTGTCCTTATGCACAGCCGTATCAGCGTCCTCCCAGGAGGCGCTTGTCGGCGCAACTCTCGTGCCCCAATACACCGCACGACCCCGAGAGTTGCCCTTGTGTGTGTGTAAGAATGTGCTAGTGTCCTCCCAAGAAGAGCTTGAGGTTGGAATTCTGAAACTAAGCTAAAAAGAATAGAGTCTGAACCGAGCGTTACGGTATCAGAGTACCTAAAGATGGAAAAAGCTATTGCTATGCAGGCCGCAGTTTCTCTGAGCAGAGGGAGAGGAGCACACAACACCACACCAACAGCAGAGCCCCCAGAAAACCAAAAATCAACTAACAAAAACCGAGAACGAGCGCGTTGACTCTCTGCAGATCTCCCTTTTTAACCGTTCCACTAACAAATATCCCTTTGTTAAACCTTCCCAAGTTTTCCCTTATTTTGCCCGAGGGCCAACACAAGATGTTTGAAGCCATGTACATGTCATCACATGGTGGGTGTTCCTACATCATGGGGTCTAAAGGGACACATGTTCTTTGTATTCCTCCAATGTTTCTCCACAAGGAGATATGTTTAAGCATTCAATTTACTACATAAAAAGGGTATATAATGTAAATAGTTGGCTCTATGATAAGACATTTTAAGGCACAGTTTCCTAACACACAAGAAGTTAGTAAGTAATTTACTCCATCATATATATAGGCATACAAGAAGTTAGTAAGCAATTCACTCTATCATAAGATATATAGAAAGATAAGAAGTTATAAAGTAAGCAATTTACTTTATCATAAGATATATGTAGGCCAATAAGAAGTTATAAAGTAAACAATTTACTTTATCATAAGATATATGTAGGCCAATAAGAAGTTATAAAGTAATCAATTTACTTTATCATAAGATATATGTAGGCCAATAAGAAGTTATAAAGTAATCAATTTACTTTATGCAAGATATAAGTAGGTATACCCAAAGTTATATATGGTGACCTTGTTGACAGCATGCTACAGTATGATTCTGAAACGGCTAGGTGCATCAATATAGTGAGTCCTGTCGGGACACACGTCAGTTTACATAATTCATAGTAGATCAACGCATTAAAAGGATCAAGTCAGACTCGTTTGAATAGTTTCAGACCACAGGGCTGGTACATTGGGACATAGCACGGGAATGTTACCGGTGGTAATGGGGTTTTGGGGTTTTGCTGATTGAGTAACTCATCGTTTCTCATGGCATGACCGCCATGACATGGCAAAACGACATTTTCGGTAAGCCTAGGTTACGGTATATTTATGTTTATTCAGGATTTTTATTTTTGCAACCTTCTCATCTCAAAATGGCATCACCACCAAAACATCCTATAAGGCATTCTGACGTACAAATGATGTATGCATCGATGTCGCCGGCATTAATATTTAACCATGTATGATATTACCCAACAGCAAAATGTACGTCTGACCCAACCTCAGAATGTACGTCTGACGTCTGACAGAACAGCGCATCTGACGGAGATTCCGTAACCACCGGGGTGGGTTGGCACTTCTCTTCTTCAAACCCTTTGGATAAAGCCGGAGCTACTTGCTGTGACCCTGCTCAGAGTGCAAGGGGCTGAGGCTCAACACACAAACAGGCAGTCAGTGCCAACAGTACAGATGTGACTTTCCCAGCTTTGCAAACCCAGCCCGCCAGCCTATCTGAGTACAGGTGTACAGGTGTACAGTGTGCATGTGTACAGGCGTGGTGTGATGATAGCAGCGCTAACTCTGTGTACTTAAACAGAAGAGGGAAGTGAAACAAGGTGACCACAGGCACGTCGCAGCTGTCCGAGCAGACAGTCACCATGGCGGTTTACTGGAGATGGACCCTGGCCGTCCTGATGGGGCTGGCCGCCACACACATGGAAGGTAGGAGCTCCTTTATGAATCATGTTTTTCTCAAGGGCTTCCATACATGGTTTGGCGGTGGTTCCAATGTGAAGAGGGCGAGTGTGTCTGTCACTAGATCTGAACTGAGAGGTCGATTTTGCCTCTCCCTCAGTTATAGACTTTGATTGTCAGAAGTACATGGATGCACTTTAAGGCCCTGTTAGGATGTTCAGTATGTTATTGTGCAACTAATACAACCTAAACTCGAAAAAGTACCCTACAGTTACCTTGACTTTATTACTGGAAGATCTGCTTTCTGCTTCTAGTTCATCGTCAAATAAAGTCTTCTAAGTCTTCTGTTTATTATGCCGGATCTTACAGTAATCACATGATATGTTGACACAGATAATGTGACTACGACGGACATGCCCTAAACCTAATATGTGTTGATTCCGGTTGTATGTGTGTGTGTATTTATGTATGTGTGTGTGTATTTATGTGCCTGTGTTTATGTTTGTGTATGTTTGTGTATATGTGTGTGTGTGTGTCTGTGTGTGTTTATGTGTGTTTGTGTGGGTGTATGTGTGTGTGAGTGTGTGTGTGGTGTATGTATTATCTATATATGTGTGCATGTGTGTATGTGTATATATATATGCGTGTGTGTGTGTGTGTGCGTGTGTGTGTGTGTGTGTTGTGTGTGTGTGTGTGTGTGTGTGTGTGTGTGTGTGTGTGTGTCTGTGTATGTGTGTGTGTGTGTGTGTGTGCATGTGTATGTATGTGTGTGTGTGTGTGTGTGTGTGTGTGTGTGTGTGCGTTTGTCTGTGTATGTGTGTGTGTGTGTGTGTACGTGTGTGTGTGTGTGTGTGTGTGTGTGTGTGTCTGTGTATGTGTGTGTGCGTGTGTGTGTCTGTGTGGTGTGTGTGTCTGTGTATGTGTGTGTGTATGTGTGTGTGTGTGTGTGTGTGTGTGTGTGTGTGTGTGTGTGTGTGTGTGTGTGTGTGTGTGTGTGTGTGTGTGTGTGTGTGTGTGTCTGTGTGTGTGTGTGTGTGTGTGTGTGTGTGTGTGTGTGTGTGTGTGTGTGTGTGTGTGTGTGTGTGTGTGTGTGTGTGTGTGTGTGTGTGTGTGTGGTTAGGTTGTGAAGCCACCCCCACCTGGCACATGAGCGACTTCATCGCGGCGGTGGAGCAGCTGGAGCTCAGCCGCCCGGGGGCGGAGCCCTCCGCCCTGCTCCACCTTTTGACCCGCCCCGCTGTCCCAGAGAACCCCTTACTCAACGACGTCCTGGTGTCCCGCGCCGCCGCCCCGCCGGGGGCCAACGGCACCGCCCCGCCCCCCTACCTGGCCCGGGCGCTGGCCCACTGCGTGCGGCAGGACGGGAGGGAGGAGGGGGTGGTGCTGACGGGGGACGGCACCACCGTGGCCCTGGGCCCCGTGCTGCTGGGCCTGGAGGCCGGCTTGCTGTCTGGGGCCCCCAGGGGCCGGGCCCGGGCCCTGTTCCAGCTGACTCTCGCCCAGCCGCTGGCCCTCGCTGCCAGGGCCGCCCCCACCCCCCTATTCCCTGACGGCTGCTGGGACAGCCCGGACTCCCCCAGGGAGTTCCGGCTGTCGGGGGTGTCCCTGGTGGGGCCCCGGGCCCTCACCACCGCCCTGGTCCACGGGGGGATGGACGGGCTGGTCCTGGGGATGACCCTGGCCTCGGCCCGGCCCCGGGGCGGGGCCTCGCTGAGCGGCCTGCTGAGAAGCTACTACGGCCTCCCACTGAGCTCTACTGGGGCCCCAGGCCTGAGGGCCTCTACTGGAGCCCCAGGCCTCAGGGCCACCCAGCGCAGGGACCACTTCTGGAAGCTGGTATTAGATATTATAAGATCATATTAAGTTATGTTTAAATAATGTAGGAGCAATAGGAATTAGGGTTTAGCTACTTATACAATGGTCAATAAGTCGAGTTTAGCAGGGTTAGGAGTTAGGGATATAGGATTAGGGGTTTAAGGGCTAGGGGATAGGGGATATAGGGTTAGGGGTTAGGGATATAGAGTTAGGGGTTAGGGGTTATAGGGTTAGGGGTTAGGCGTTAGGGGTTATAGGGTTAGGGGTTAAGGGGTTTGGGGTTAGGGATATAGGGTTAGGGGTTAAGGGGTTAGGGGTTATAGGGTTAGGGGTTAGGGGGTTAGGGGTTAGGGGTTATAGGTTAGGGGTTAAGGGGTTAGGAGTTTGGGGTTAGGGGTTATAGGGTTAGGGGTTAGGGATATAGGGTTAGGGGTTAGGGGTTACGGGTTAGGGATATAGGGTTAGGGGTTAAGGGGTTATTGAGTTAGGGGTTATAGGGTTAGGGGTTAGGGATATAAGGTTGGGGTTAGGGGTTAGGGATATAAGGTTAGGGGTTAAGGGGTTAGGGGTTATTAGGTTAGGGGTTATTGGGTTAGGGGTTAGGGATATAGGGTTAGGGGTTTTGGGGCTAGGGGTCAGGGGTTATAGGGTTAGCGGTTATTGGGTTAGGGGTGTAGGTTGTTTACTGTTGGCCTGTGAAGCCTTCTGAGACTTCAGCCGTGGTTAAGGGCTATAATTATATCAACTTTAGAGTTAAGACAAATCTAATAATCAAGAATGTATAAACTAGCATATGCTCATGTTTGCCTCAACTGTTATCTGCTCACAGTAGTCTTATCTTTTGCTAGGTGGGTCATCCCCACCTGCTGGCCAAGCAGGTACTGCGGGCGCTGGACCTCCAGCTCCGACTGGAGGGAAGGCCCAAGATGAAGAAAACCGAGAGGAACCAGCTGGCGGCGCTGGTCAACGCGCAGATGAAGGAGTTTGTGCTCAGGTTCATGGGTGAGAGAGCGTTCACGATCCAACATGAGTAACAGGTCCTGCCAAATGTTCAAATTCAAACTATGGCAGTGTGATGCTCGGTACGTTGTAGACGCCTGAAAAAGAGCATGTTTGATTCTTGTTCTTGTAAAGAAAAATGTACGGTGGAGCAGAAGGTAGAACCGGCGAGGAGAATGATGCAGGCCATTATGAAATAGGAGCATTTGCAGAGAATGGCTGCACACAAAAAGAGAATCACCTGGAGAGAGAACAGAGCAGCGGAGGTATGGGAGCTCAGGGGGAGGAGCTCAGATTCTAGGTTCTAGAATGTCTAGAAGGGAGGACCATGTTCTCAACACCACAGAGAGGGTGACCATCTTATCAGTGCACCTGGTGCCACATCGGAGTAGGGGGGGAGGAGACTACAGAGGGGGGAGGAGTAGGGGAGTAGGGGGGCGTCGGCTACAGAGGGGGGGAGTAGGGGGAGTAGGGGGGCGTCGGCCACAGAGGGGGAGGAGTAGGGGGAGTAGGGCGCGGCGTCGGCCACAGAGGGGGAGGAGTAGGGGGAGTAGGGGGGCGTCGGCTACAGAGGGGGGGAGTAGGGGGGTGTCGGCTACAGAAGGGGAGGAGTAGAGGGCGTTGGCTACAGAGGGGGAGGGAGTAGGGGGGGTGTCGGCTTCGGAGGGGGAGGGAGTAGGGGGCGTCGGCTACAGAGGGGGAGGAGGAGGGAGGAGTGGGGGGGGCGTCAGCTACATGGGGGAAGGAAAAGGGGGAGTCGGCCACAGAGGGGGAGGATGGGGGAGGAGTGGGGGGGGGGCGTCGTTCCATAAAGAAAGATGGAGGAGTTCAGAGGACCCACTCATCTCCTCTCCCCCCTGGGGGTCTCCTCCACAGACTGCCCCCACATCGTGCCGCGCTGCATGTGGCAGGCGGCGCCGTATCGCGGGACCCCCACCCCGCTGGCCCCCCCGCTGAGCTTCCTGTACGTGCACCACACCTCCACCCCCGCGGCGCCCTGCCTCACCTTCCAGCAGTGCGCCAAGGACATGAGGGCCATGCAGCGCTTCCACCAGGACGTCCGGGGCTGGGACGACATCGGATACAGGTGGGGGACAGGGGGACGGATGACGACATGGGGATAGCAGCGCTTCCACCAGGACGTCCGGGGCTGGGACGACATCGGATACAGGTGGGGGAACAGGGGGACGGATGACGACATGGGATATGGTGGGGGGGGGGGGTAAGGGGCGGTTGGGTAACAGGTGGGAAGAGGGGGAGGGATTGGTACAGGTAGGTGGAGGAGGGGGAAGGAGTGGCGGCCGCTGACTGCATGTGGGGGGAAGGCGTTGGCCTTCTCTCCCCCTGGGTTTCCTGAGTCTGGTGTGTTTCCAACGTGGGATCATAGAGTCTCCTCTGTCCCCCCCCCCCCCCCCACCCCCTTAGCTTCGTGGCGGGCTCTGACGGCTCCCTGTACGAGGGGCGGGGCTGGAAGTGGCAGGGCGCACACACACTGGGCCACAACACCGTGGGCTACGGCGTGGCCTTCATCGGGGACTACTCCTCCTCCCTGCCCGGCGACGGCGCCCTGGCACTGGTGAGGGACCGGCTTGCAGGCTGCGCCGTGGCCACCGACGCCCTGGTGGCCAACTACACGGTGCACGGCCACCGGCAGGTAGTCAGCACCAGCTGCCCCGGAGACGCCCTGTACCGGGAGATCAGCGGCTGGGAGCACTTTGGGGTGAGAGGGCTGCTACCGTCCCGTTCTGGAGGACTCTGCTGTTTGTTACTGTTGCTAGGTCCTGGCACTTAATGTACACACTCGTTGTATGTTGTATGTCCTGGTACTTAATGTACACACTTATTGTATGTTGTATGTCCTGGTACTTAATGTACACACTTATTATATGTTGTACGTCCTGGTACTTAATGTACACACTTATTGTATGTTGTACGTTCTGGTACTTAAAAATAGTACTTAGCCTTGTGTAGCGTCTTATCCTAGCTATCTCTGTAGCATTCGGGGAATGGGTTAACCTGGTGATTGTTAGTGCTTGGCACTTGGTTCTATGAACATCCTTACTGTACCAACAGCGATATATTGTTGCTTTTCTTTCATCTGACAAATGTATTTATTGTAAGTGGCTTTGGATAAAAGCGTTTACTAAATTCCCTAAATGTAAAATGTGCTGTTATTACAGCTGGATGATACTTTCTAAAGTCACTTTGTTTTTTTTTCACAGAATGTCACCAGAGTGTAACACATCTTCAGAAATCACTGAGGCCACAGAAGATGGATAAACCAAAAATAAAATTCAAAATTGTGCTGTTACTCGTTTTATTTTATTTCAAATGTGAAGCGATATTTTAAATATATTGTTCGCCGCTAGGGAGCGCCAAACTGTTTCCACTGTTTCTATTTCACATTAACGTCACAATATACAGTCCATTCTGGTGAAACTGCTGCACACATAAAACCCATAGGACAAACCGATATCAATATAAAGACATAGATGTTATTCAAAAACCAATCATATTACAAACCAAAAATTAGGCTGCATATTGATGAGCATTCAGTTAACAGTGTATCCATAGTCCTGATTCATAAGTTCAGCACAGTTCACCTCCATAGGTCATCCAAACATAACCAATGTGTGCCATGCCCACAATGAGGCATCATGAGGCACATTCGTTTAAACCAGGTTCATATTTAAACATATTCAACAAACAGTGAACCACCAGATCCAGAGAATAAAGCACAGCCCCCCAGAACTAACTTCCACCTGAACAATGGGACTTCAACTTGGCCTTGGAGAGTCTGCAGACTCCCCCCTCCTGGGGCAGGTTCTCTGCTGACTCCCCCCTCTTGGGGGAGGCTCTCTGCGAACTCCCCCCTTCTGAGGGAGGCTCTCTGCAGACTCCCCCCCACCCCGCCCGCCCTGACGTTACGCACGCAGCGCAGCTCAGCTTCGGCCCACCCGGATAACATGGAGTCCAGCCTGGAGTCCAGCCTGGCTCCGGCGTCCTCCTCCAACCGAACACCAACTTATCCGGAGATGACATCCGAAACGCCGTGCACAGGAACCGCTTAGGAGGCGCTATCTAAAGCCTGATCCAGATATGACCGACGGTGCATGAACACAGAGCTTTAATCCTGCAAACCGGGCCGTCTTCCGTGAGTACCTCACTACACAACACCTTCTGCACATTCCGCTGTGACGCCGATGTGCGGACAGTCGCACTTTGTAATAGTCGACGGGCCGGATTCGATCGCTATCCATCCGGCGTCCTCCTCCGAAGGCGATGAGGACCGCGGCTGTAGCCCGCGGGACCCCCGGATGTCTACCGGCGGTTCTGAAGCGTAGAGGACGTGGCCTCGGGTGGTCGTGGAGCCGTCTGACCTGCCGTGTTATCATGGAGATTGGCTACTGGTCATATTGTGCGAAAGTTAACCTGCACAGCAGTCCAGTCACCCCTAGTTCCGCCAAATTAAATACTGAAGATAGGATTTCTTGACACTTGAGAATGTTCAGAAGTCTCATGTCATGTCGGTAATTGTTTGTACCGAACTATCGCCCAGATGCACAGCCCACCCATCTCCGTGTTTGTCTGTCCCAGTTACCTGGCGTACAGGACGCTGCAGGATGTAGGCCAGCCGCCGGGCAGAGGGACTCCACACGGTCCTCCGGGGACCATGGAGCCAGAGGGCCCCCGAGTCGCCCCAGGGAACAGCTGTGCCGCCCCGGGCGACCACACCGGCTCCTGCCGCACCGCAGAGGTAGGAGCAGCAGGGACGCGGTCTGAGAAGCGGTGTGTTAGGGGGAGGTAGCGGGAGGAGAAGGCTTCCAGAGCCGGGTTGGCTCGTTAATGTCCTGTTCTGTAGTTTTTCTTATCAAAGATAGAGATAAAAGAGGGAGAGGAGACTGTAGAAGTGATGTGACTGTGGGGTCAGGCCGTGATTGGTGTTGTTTGAGTAGCGCCTGTCTATCATTTGTTGCGATTATTGGGGCCCACCCACTTGGTGACGTCACAAAAATGTGTTGCACTAAACGTGCTTCAATCAGAATAGATAATAATAAGCACGAAATGTCTGCATGCCAGGTTTCTGGATCGTTCAGCGCTGGAGAGGAGAGGATGTGTAACAGCAGCTCACCGTGGCCGGGGACGGCGGGAGAGGAGGTGGGAGGAGCAGACCCGGGGAGAGACCACCCGGGGAGAGACCCGGGGAGAGACCCGGGGAGAAACCAGGGGAGAGGGGGGTCCCTCAGGAGGTCCTTCCCCTCCTCCCTCGCCTGGGACTCGGACTCAGAGAAGGAGACGGTAGACGGTGAGGACCTGCTGAGATACCGGGACCTCCTGGCTTTAAAACCTTTTAACCTGTTGACTTACAGAGTTAATTCATTATAAATACAGAAACTACAGTGTAACAGACACTGCACAGTTACAGACACGCAGTGAAACACTGACCTTACATATGATTATATTTATTAATCCTCTATTCATGCGTTCTATTTGTACTGTAGCCTCTTTATTTAAAGTAGGGCGACATATTAGAAACATTTTGTCTGTCGCGTTTAACTGTTGGCAGAGTCCACATCATTCATGGCGTTTTCTAACTTACTAAACCGGCTCGTACCGGTTGGGCTCGGTTTGGTTCGGTTCGGTCCGGTCCAGCAGACCAAGCGGCTCGGATTCACGTTTCCATCCCAACCAGCTTCCCGCTTGAAGGCGTGCCTTCAGCTGATGATTTAGCTCGAGTCCACTACACAACAACACTCACGCTATTACCGCCCATTTAGTTTTAACATCATAGCCTACCCTGATATCGGATTAGTTTGTTTAAAGATTGAATATATTTGGGGTTGTTTCAGACGCGACACACACCATGAACCACGATGATGAGCTCGACGTTCATATCCCCCGTCCGCCTCCTAATCTCAAACGCTCATTGGAAGCCGGTTTATGTCAGATTAGTCCTGTGCAATCGTTAGACCAGGACTAATCTGAAAGAAATCTGTCCTATTTTACCGAGCTGTTTGGTTTTGCAAGAACATACCGTCAAACTAGCATCACTGCGGTTTGCCTCTGTTAAACCTTCGTTACTCTTTTTAATGAGCCTGACATCGTAACAGGAGCGAACGGTTACTAAAGAATCCAGCTGTTGAGGACTCCAGCCATGTCCGGCGTGCGATGGCGATGCATATCATACACAAGAACACGGTTTATGGTCTATTCAGTTTGAGAGACAACTTCTCGTGCCGAACGCCATCCAGGGCTGAGGTCAGTGCAGCCGGCTGGAAGGCGGGGGGGGGGGGGGGTCGCTCTGTCTCCCTCAGTGAAGCTCCATCTCAGCCGCGTTACGGCGCGGTACGGCATGGTTCCACTGGTAGATGAAACGCAAAGCAGCGCGGTACGGTTGGTCAGAAGTGCTAATGGGAAAAACAGCTGTGGATGTTGTGCCAGAGTCTGCAGTCTGATGCTCTCTCTTAATCAGCTGTCAGCTTGCTAACATCATAATGTTTACTGTCTGGTCTGCTTGCCACTTACTCTGTCTGTGTGTGTCTTTGTGTGTGTGTGTGTGTGTGTGTGTGTGTGTGTGTGTGTGTGTGTGTGTGTGTGTGTGTGTGTGTGTGTGTGTGTGTGTGTGTGTGTGTGTGTGTGTGTGTGTGTGTGTGTGTGTGTGTGTGTGTGTTTAACAGTGATGATGTGTGTGTGTGTGTGTGTGTGTGTGTGTGTGTGTGTGTGTGTGTGTGTGTGTGTGTGTGTGTGTGTGTGTGTGTGTGTGTGTGTGTGTGTGTGTGTGTGTGTGTGTGTGTGTGTGTGTGTGAGTGTGTGTGTGTGTGTGTGTCTTTGTGTGTGTGTGTGTGTGTGTGTGTGTGTGTGTGTGTGTGTGTGTGTGTGTGTGTGTGTGTGTGTGTGTGTGTGTGTGTGTGTGTGTGTCTCTCAGAGGAGGAACTTCAGCACTTTGCTAACCCCCACGGCCTGGCCAATCACAGTCCAGGACACACCTCCCCTGGGCTCAGGTACAGCATTGCAGGAGGGAGATGAGAGATAAACATATAGGATAGAATATAAGAGAATACTATAGGATAGAATACTATAGAATATATAATACTATAGAATACAATAGGATATAATAATAATAATATAATACTATAGAATATATAATAGAAGAGAATACTAGTATATAATGTAATATATAGGTTAAAATATAATAGAATACTACAGGATATAATATATATATAATATAGTTATTACACATTTCTACTTAAATGATGTCCAATTATCATATGCCATATCATATGTCTATCAACGCTCCAGCAGTCTTGTATGTACAGAGTGTATTGTGACTGTTGTGGTGTGTTTCCCCCCCAGGCCGGATGGGCAGCATGACCAAACCCCTGCACACACGCAGCACTTACCAGGAGACAGGGATAGGGAGGGTCCCGTAGACACGTCGGACAGTAACCCGAGGGGCACCAGGACCCAGGAGCCAAATATGTCCCCGCCGGGGCAGCCACCCAGGACACAACGTAATCACTACACACACACTGTCTTTACTCCCATGAGAGATGGATCCCAACCGACCCTTAACCCTTGACCTCAACCGCACCAAAACTGATAAACAAAACTAAACATCACCATGTCTGACCACAGGTCATATCTTTGGGGGGGGGGGGGGGGTTAAAATGTGGCCCAGGAAGAAGAGCGGGTTGGCTGGTAACCGGAAGGTTGCTAGTTTGATCCCCAGCTCCTCATAGTGAGTGTCGAGGTGTCCCTGAGCAAGGCACCTCACCCTGACCGCTCCTGACGAGCGGACTGTCGCCCTGCATGGCTGACAGCGCCGTCGGTGTGTGAATGTGGGCCTAAACGGGTGAATGTGAGGCTATATCGTAAAGCGCTTTGAGTGGCCACTGGTTAGAAGAACACGGTATAAATGCAGACCGTTTACCATCTTTGTGTCCATCTATCATGTTGTACTTAAAGTACTGGATTAACCTCAAAGGTCTCCCCTCCCTCCCCAGGGGTGGAGGGCGGTGGCTGGAAGGTGCCAGACCCCCCGGAGCCAACCAGAGTGAAACCAAAGGACCGCTGCCAAACCCAGAGTCGAGGAGGTGGGGGAGAGGCCTGGCGAGGAGGGGGGGGTCCACAGCCAGGTGAAGCACAAACCGCCCGGGGGCCAAGCCAAAGAAGCGTCCCCAGACGTGTACTCCTTCCCCGTGGACTCTGACGCCGAGAGCCCCCCGCCGGCGGCCTGGGCCCAGTGCTCCTTCACCCAGCGCCGCAGGAGGAGGAAGGCCCTGCTGAGACCCTACTCCGGCCTGGCCGGACCCCCGCCGGGAGGGGCGGCGGGCCCCGGGAGGAGGACCGCGACCCCCCAGGGGGCGAACGCTGTTTGGGAAGAGGGGAGGAGTGCCGGGGAGAAGGAGGGAGTCGGGGAGGAAGAGGAGATGCTGAAGGGAGGGGAGGAGAACATGGGAGGGGAGGAGCCGGAGCAGGAGGAGGAGGCAGGAGGAGGAGGAGGAGGAGGCCACCACGAGGAGGACGGCAGTCCGAGTCAAGACATCTTCACCTGCGTTGAATGTAGCATCTACTTCCAGAAGCAGGTCCATCTGCAGGAGCACATGTCAGAGCACGTCCAGGGCCCGCCGCCGGGGGGCCGGGGGGAGCGGCCGGCCAGGGCGGCCCCCCTCCACTGTGCCGAGTGCGGCTGGACGCTGCCCAGCCCCCCGGACCTCCTGGAGCACCGCCGGAGGCACCAGGAGTCCAGGGCCCGCATCCTGGAGGAGATCCAGAAGCTGGGGACCACGGGGGCGGAGAGACCAGAGGAGGTGCAGAGGGTGGAGGAGGAGGGGGGGGTCCCCGTGGGTCTGGACCTCTCCGCAGAGTCCCACCCGGCCCCCGGTCTGGTCAAAGGTGTAGACCTGGACGTAGCGGTCAACCCTCCAACATTGTCTCTGGTTCCAGGAGCCGTTACCGACCCCTCGACCCCCGGGCCTAAACCCGGTCCGGTCCGGACACCGGCCCGCGCCCGGGCGGCCCCCACCAAGGGCCGGCGCTTCATCTGCCCCACGTGTAACTTCAGCACCAAGACCTCGCAGGCCATGGCCAACCACGCCAAGACGCACAACCGCACCAAACCGCCCGCCCGCCGCAAGTCCCAGCGCACCCCGTACACCCCCGACACGGACCCCCCCGGCCCGAGCCCCACTGCCGCCCAGTCGGGGGCCACCTCGTCTTCCACGCAGCACCTCCATCTCCTGCCTGAGGTGACCCAGACCTCAATGTCCACCCTGGACCGGTCCAGGTTCGACCCGGGGCCGACCAAGGAGCCGCCACTCGCTCCCAACAAGGAGCTGGTGTTCAAGTGTATTGGGAACCGGAGAACCAACCGGCGAGAGCGGGTCTGGACCGAAGGGACACGGGCCGGGCCGAGAGCAGACGGCAGGAGACGTTCCGGGGTGACGGAGGAGGAGGAGGAGGAGGAGGGAGGAGGAGGAGGAGGAGGAGGAGGAGGAGGAGGAGGAGGAGGAGGAGGAGAGCTCTGGGCTGTGGCGGAACAGAAGTCTTCTGGGAGGTTGAAGTCTCACACAAGGCCAGCTTTCACACAAGGTAACCGGGACTACAATAATTCTACCATACCACAACAAAGACCGTCAATGACCAAACACTTGATGGTTTAATATGAGAGAGCACCTGATAATGAGCAGGAAGTGGCTCCTGACCAAACCTCAGCAGACACTTTCCTTTGAGGAACATAGGAGACAAGAGCTGTCTGTGGGTCCATCTTGTTTATCGTTGGCCTCATAGCATAATTGCCTAAGTCCATTTTTAGGTTTGTCTTCTGTATAGCGTTTATTTAGACTTTAAAAAAAAGCCCCAAAAAAAAAGAAAAAAGCCCTCTGATTGGCTTAGGATATAGCCAATGAGGCACAAGTGAATCAGCAGGGTTAAGAGAGTAGAGTGAGGTTAGATTTCACAATTTGGCTAAAATATCACAATTATGCTCTGAGGCTAACGCTGTATTCTCTCCTCCTAGATGCCTCGGGTTTCACCCAAAGTTCTGCCGCGTCACCTCCTCTGGAGAAGACCGTGAAGGAGGAGGAAGAGGAGGAGGAGGAGGAGGGAGCAGAGCAGAACGGCCGGCTCTCCTTCTTACGGAGGAGGAACCGCCTCCTGGCACCCGCTGAAGAGGACAGCGAGGAGGAGGAGGAGGAGGAGGAGGACATCGACGAGGAGCAGATGCAAGCGCTTCCTGTCAGAGGCCATCTTGGAGGAGGAGGACGAGGAGGAGGTGGACGAGGAGACGGGCCGCCCCCGGAGCGTGGAGAGGAGGTGCCCCTACTGCCCCGACCGCTTCCACAACGGCATCGGGCTGGCCAATCACGTGAGGGGGCACCTGAACCGCGTGGGCGTCAGCTACAACGTGAGACACTTCATCTCCGCGGAGGAGGTCAACGCCATCGAGAAGAAGTTCTCCTACCAGAAGAAGAGAAAGAAAGGTCAGTGCTCCTCTGCCCTCGCCCTGCTGTGAGCCCTGACGCTACCTTAGGTCAGACCTGCTCTTTAATCTGATGAGAGGTAAGAAAGCTGAGGTTTTACGCACTTTTATCAACGCACCACCGTCGCTGGGTTCATACTCACCAACAGTGCGTTGATACGACTTGAAGAAGAGAACGTTGAAGTAATGTTAACGGAACACATGACAACAGGGACTCCCAGGATGGGAAGGTGACTGTGTTCTGAGGGGTCACCTGTACGGTAAACAACCTGTCAAGCGATTGAGGCTCAAACATCTACGCCAACAGTTCCGTACACTATTACAACTTTATACACTAGTACAAACGCAACAATCATTATGTTAACCACAGTTAGTTATAGTAGAGCCCTTAACCAGTTATTAGTAGAGCCCTTAACCAGTTATTAGTAGAGCCCTTAACCAGTTATTAGTAGAGCCCTTAATCACGGTTACCGTCTCAAACAATCCTACAGGCCACATATGGATGAGTCAACAGTCCTCTGAGGTGAAAGGTTATCCTCGGAGATCAAAGGTCACCCTCTGCCCCTCCCCCTCTCCCCCCACCCAGTGGCTAACTTCGACCCGGACACGTTCAGCGTGATGCGCTGCGAGTTCTGCGGCGCGGGTTTCGACACGCGGGCGGGGCTGTCCAGCCACGCGCGCGCCCACCTCAGGGACTTCGGCATCCTGAACTGGGACGTGACGGTCTCGCCCATCAGCATCCTCAGGGAGATGTTCTCCTCCCGGCCGGACCTGGTCATCCCCACCGCCCCGCCCCGCAGCCCCCCCTCCCCCGGACCCCTGGACGCCTGCGGAGACGACGAGGACGACGAAGACGAGGAGGAGGAGGAGGAGGATGAAGAGGAGGAAGAGGAGGAGGAGGAAGGGCAGGGACGAGGGAAGAGGGTGAAGTTGGAGGAGGAGTCGGGTGGAGGTGGAGGAGGATTAGCAGGAGCCAAGGTCGCGAGGAACAAGTTCAGAGTACTGCCCCCGGCCTGGAGCCGAGGGGAGGAGGAGGAGGGAGAACCAGGAGGTAGGACCTACTGGGGCCGAGTGGAGAGAATCTGCTGGTTATAGTGTGGTTGTACTGGTGGCTGTCGTAGTGTTTGTAGGAGGCTTCTGAGTGGAGAGTCTTCGGGTGGTGGAGGCTTGGCGGTGGCTTTCGTGCTGGTTGTACTGGTGGCTTTCGTACTGGTGGGCCTGGGTTGGCCGCTGGGCTGAACTTGTGGTGGACTGGGAATCTGGGAGAAGCAGAGAGATGTGTGTGTCTAGACGCTGGCCAGACAGAATCACACCCCTTCAAACGTGACCCATATTTTATTTATTTCCTTTAAAGTCACTTAGCAGCAGGAGATGGATTGGCTCTGTGTGAGTGTGTGTGTGTGTGTGTGTGTGTGTGTGTGTGTATGTGTGTGTGTGTGTGTGTGTGTGTGTGTGTGTGTGTGTGTGTTGTGTGTGTGTGTGTGTGTTGTGTGTGTGTGTGTGTGTGTGTGTGTGTGTGTGTGTGTGTGTGTGTGTGTGTGTGTGTGTTGTGTGTGTGTGTGTGTGTGTGTGTGTGTGTGTGTGTGTGTGTGTGTGTGTGTGTGTGTGTGTGTGTGTGTGTGTGTGTGTGTGTGTGTGTGTGTGTGTGTGTGTGTGTGTGTGTGTGTGTGTGTGTGTGTGTGTGTGCGCGTGATTCCCGTGGATGTGGCACGCGGTGCCTTTATCCCAACCTCTGCTTTGACTCGATTGGTTACGCCTTAGCTCAGCACTGCTTATGGGGGCAAAATGGCTGCTTCCACCTCCCCGCAGACCCAAACAATAGCGGAGGAACGGTCTGGCTTTAGCGGTCGGGAGTCCGATGCACTGCAGCGGCTGACCGGTGAGTACCGACAGAGGATTCGCGTGCACCGCGTGCCCCCTTTTATCACTTTGTTGCCGCGTCGATGCCGCGCGCGTCGCGCTTTAACGTCTCGCAGCGCAGTCTGCTCATTGGCAGAGAGACACAACATTAATAAAGTCTGGAGATAAATCTTGCGCTGCATATAATATATATTTAAATATATATATATATTTATATCAGTGTGGCTGCACAGGTAGCGCATGTCATGCACAAAGCGAGCCATTGTCATTGTCTGTTGTGTTACCATTGTGCGTGCGTAATAACGCGTCGATTTCTTTATTGTAGCAGTGTTATTGTTTAAATAGTGAGAAGACGTCTGACTCTCATCGCAGACCCACGCAGCGTCCTGTGTTCAGTGCTGCAGGATCTCTTAAAGAATTACCTTCAGTTCCCCACTCCTCGCCATTTTACTCTGATTGTGATCGAGGAGCAGAATGTGTTGAGCGGTCACTAGAGAGGGCTTCGACCTGGTAATGTAGTGCCTCTTAAATCATAAATCACCGTGTCTGGGAGCAGATCTAATGTTACGATCACTGTCCGGAGTGGAGTATAGGCTGCCTAGAAGTGTTACTTTACTTGGAAGTATCGGGTTGCGAAATAAATATCTGGCGCAATGGATGCAAACTCAACTGTAGTTCGCTGGTTTTGGTTCGAAACCCGCCGGTGTGGTGGTGCGCCTCTATGTGCCTCTATGCGCCTGGTGAAGACGCGTTGTTGGTGTTTTTAAGAGAGTTATGAGGAGACGGGAGCTCCGAGTTGCCGCGCGCACCCGTCTCCTCACAACGCGTCAGCGCCGCGCAGACGCGGCATCATTGTCTGTCTGCGCGTCTCTTTTGATTTAGCGATTTGTCGCAGAAAATGGCACTTTAGTCCCAGGAACGCGGCGGCGGCGCGCCTCCCCTGCCATGTTGGTTCTAGACTCGTCTCTCTCTGCCTGAACCACGAGCCAGGCACCTGAGACCCACTTGGTTCGGGATTTGATTTTCTGGGTTGTTTTATTAACTAGATCGCAATTAATTAAGCATCCGTTTAGATTGTTATTATTATTATTATTTATATCAGTATTAACGTTATTTAATACACAGTAAGAGTAAGAATAGAGTAATTCATGAATGATCTGTCGTATCATTTAAATTACGTGGACCTTTTTTAATAATGTTTTTAACCTGAGCTAACGTTTTAACGGGAGACGCTTCCGCTCTGCTGCCCGGCGTCGTTCCGCTAGTTTGCCGCTCCGTGTAACGTTAACGATGGGGAACATTGCAGGTCATGCGGGGGGACTAGAGGCGGACGACGAGACATTGTTTCGGATCCCCGGGTCGGACGCAGTGGTCTCTAGCGCTCCAGAGGAGGCAGACGACAAGGGTGAGTGGAGAGGAGGGGGGGGGGGGGGGGGGGGGGGATCTAGTGATGCTATTAATAACTGGAGAATCTGTCTGGAGTGTTTTACAGCAGGAGGGGGTCCTGACAGACATGTAGGCTATACAATTATAAGTACCGTGTAATAACCTGGTAGTATTGGTATCTTTGGAGAATATTTTCCTGCTTGCCGATCGGGTGGTTTTAGACCCGAGCCCGAGAGGAAACAGAACACCGCAGGGCTTTGTGACGTGTGTGAGCTGAGGGACCGACCTGTGTGTACTGGAACCATCTGCCATTATCCTCACACCTGCTGGTGAAACACGGCCTTTAGAGAAGAGCACGGTTGGTCCAGATGTGGGCTCTAGCTCACATCTGTCTCTCCTCCTCCTTCTGCTCCTCCTCCATCCCCTCCTCCTCCTCCTCCTCCTCCTCCTCCTCCTCCTCCTCCTCCCTCCTCCTCCTCCTCCATCCCTCCTCCTCTTCCTCCTCCTCCTCCTCCTCCTCCTCCTCCTCCTCCTCCTCCTCCTCCTCCTCCTCCTCCTCCTCCCCTCCTCCTCCTCCTCCTCCTCCCTCCTCCTCCATCCTCCTCCTCCTCCTCCTCCTCCTCCCTCCTCCTCCTCCTCCTCCTCTCCTCCTCTCCTCCCCTTTAGCCGCTCCAGACCTGACGTGCCGTGTGTGCAGTCTGCGGTTCGAGACGCGGCGGGGTCTCTCCAGCCACGCCCGCTCCCACCTGCGGCAGCTGGGCGTGTCGGAGGGCAGCGGGGCCCCCATCAACCTGCTGTACCGGGTCATCCAGGAGCGCCTGGGGCCCCCGGACCCCGCCGCCCCGGACCGGGACCCCGACCTCGAGGACGACATGGACTTCGAGGAGAAGCCCCTCCCACTCTCCATCCTGGCCAAAATGGCACCGTCCCCGTCCCCGTCGTCGTCGCTGACCTCGGTGCTCATGGGGCCCCCGGGGGCTTACCCCCCGCGGCTCCTCTCCTCGGTGGTCCGGAAGGCGCCTGTCTCCTCGCTGCTCCCCGTCTCCTCCCCGCTGCGCTCCCCCGACCACAAGGGCAGCGGGGTCAAGGCTGTGACCTCTCACCTCTCTCTGGCCGGCACCGCCCCCTCCACCAAGCCCTTCTGGGCCCCCCAGGAGTCAGACGCCCCGCTCAACCTCAGTAAGTGTTGGGGTCCCCCCACTCCCCTAGACCTGATGAACCTGTGTTACCTCAGTAAGTGTTGAGGTCCCCCCACTCCCCTAGACCTGATGAACCTGTGTTACCTCAGTAAGTGTTGGGGTCCCCCCACTCCCCTAGACCTGATGAACCTGTGATACCTCAGTAGGTGTTGGGGTCCCGGTCCCCCCACTCCCCTAGACCTGATGAACCTGTGTAACCTCAGTAAGCGTGGGGGCCCCCCTAGACGTGATGAATCAGTGGAGCCTCTCAGATTCTTGGGTCAGAGCTAATATACATAAAACGTAACTAACATTATCACGTTATTACATACTTAGTGGAGGCTGAATCTTTTTTTCTGGTTAAAGAAACATTAGAAAGGTCTTTACATGTATATGCTATCTATTGTAGAACTTATGAATCTGATCTCAGTAAGCGAGTGCTCGCCCCTAGACGTGATGAATCAGTGGAGCCTCTCAGATTCTTGGGTCAGAGCTAATATACATAAAACGTAACTAACATTATCACGTTATTACATACTTAGTGGAGGCTGAATCTTTTTTTCTGGTTAAAGAAACATTAGAAAGGTCTTTACATGTATATGCTATCTATTGGAGAAATACGATTCAAACATTTAAACACAAGAAGTGATCGACTTTCTTTCTCTGGTCGTGGGAGGAGTTTCTTGGTAAAGTGCTGTAAAGGGGGTGCGCCCCCTAAAGGCTCAGTCCTGATCCCGGGACCAGGGTTTGAACCCGGCCCCTGGTCCTTTGCTTTCATGTCCTCCCCTCTCTCTCCCATGTCTTCCTCTCTTTCCCACTCTCTAATAAAAGCATAAAAATGAACACTGTGGCAGTCTGTCCAGACGTCCTCAGTGGCTCTTACCCTCCGTTCAGACTGCACTGACGCCGTCTCCCCCCCCCCCCCCCCCTGCAGCCCTGGACGGAGACCCCAGCAAGGACATCATCTGCCACCTGTGCGGCGCTTGGTTCGAGACCCGGAAGGGGCTGTCCAGCCACGCCCGCGCCCACCTGCGGCATTTCGGGGTGGAGTACTCGGAGTCCAAGGGCTCCCCCATCACGCTGCTCAACCAGCTCATCCACACCGACGACTTCAAGCACAAGGCCAGCGTCCTGCAGGCCACGCCCCCCGGCCCCCAGGGTCCCGCCTCCAAGCGGCCCCTCCTCGCCTCCTCCTCGCTCCTCTTCAAGGGGGCGGGGGGGTCCCCCTCCTCCAAAGCTACCTCCATGTCCTCCTTGCTGGGACCCCCCGCCAAGCGGCCCAAGTCCTCCATCCAGGTGTTCCGGCTCAGCAGCGGCGAGCTGCTCACTCTTCCTCACAGTAGGTCCCCCTCCTCACTCTTCCTCTTGCTCACTCTTCCTCCTCCTTGCTCTTCCTCACAGTAGGTCCAGACCTCCTCACTCTTCCTCCTCCTCACCCTTCCTCCTCCTCACAGTAGGTCCAGCGCCTCCTCACTCTTCCTCCTCCTCACTCTTCCTCCTCCTCACTCCTCCTCACAGTAGGTCCAGCGCCTCCTCACTCTTCCTCCTCCTCACTCTTCCTCACAGCAGGTCCAGTCTCACCTCCTCACTCTTCCTCCTCCTCACTCTTCCTCCTCCTCACTCCTCCTCACAGTAGGTCCAGCTCCTCCTCAAGGATTGCCCAAGGATTGTATTTAAAGAGATTTTTGTTCAGTTGTAATCTCTGTTTTGGCAATATTTTAGTTCCTGTAAATTGATAAATCTCAACTAACCTTGGTTTGGTGTTTTATTTGAGGGGTACCCCCCCTACTCACCCCCATCCTTGTCTTCATTGAGGGGTAACCCTGGTGTTGGGGTCTCATAGAGGGGTACCCCCCCCCTACTCACCCCCATCCTTGTCTTCATTGAGGGGTAACCCTGGTGTTGGGGTCTCATAGAGGGGTACCCCCCCCCTACTCACCCCGGTCCTGTCGTCTTCCTCCAGATGAACCTCCAAAGGAGATCGGCTGCGAGTTCTGCGGCGAGTTCTTCGAGAACCGTAAGGGCCTGTCGAGCCACGCCCGCTCCCACCTGCGGCAGATGGGCATCACGGAGTGGTCGGTGAACGGCTCGCCCATCGACACGCTGCGGGAGGTCATCGCCAAGCGGGGGCTCCCCTGTGCCCTGCCCCTCAAACCCCACAAGACCCCGCCCCCGTCCTCTCCCGGCCCCCCCCGCTCCCCGCTGGGGGCGGCCTCCTCCTCCTCGCCGCCCGCCTCCGCCCCCCTGCTGGGCCGTCTTCCCTTCGCCTTCGCCCGGCCCTCCAGCCCCCACCCCCCCGCCGGGTGCCGGACCTCCCGGGCCATGCCTCCCTCGGCCCCGCCCCTCTCCTCGTCCGGGGGCGTGGTCCTGAAGCCCAAGCCGGAGCCGGAGCCGCTGGAGGTCACCATGCCCGGGGCCGTGGGCGCGTCCGGGGGGCTCCCCGCCGAACCGCTCAACTGCAGCTGGAACAGCAGCGACAACATGCTGCCCCTTAACCTGGGTGAGTCTACTGAGCCTAGATCTAGAGCGTAGAACCTGCTGCGCCTTAACCTGGGTGAGTCTACTGAGCCTAGATCTAGAGCGTAGAACCTGCTGCGCCTTAACCTGGGTGAGTCTACTGAGCCTAGATCTAGAGCGTAGAACCTGCTGCCTCTTAACCTGGGTGAGTCTACTGAGCCTAGATCTAGAGCGTAGAACCTGCTGCCTCTTAACCTGGGTGAGTCTACTGAGTCTAGATCTAGAGCGTAGAACCTGCTGCCTCTTAACCTGGGTGAGTCAGACCCCAGATCTAGAGCAGACCCTAGATCTAGAACAAAGAACCTGAGTCTAGAGGGTAGAACCTGACCAATTTAATCTGGTCTTTAGACACTAATAAATTTGGCCTTGGGACAATTTTTTTTTCCCAGCCAGTAGGTTGCGGGCGAGAACGTTATCAAAGTTCAAGGAGTTGATTAATGAAAGTGCATCTGGAACTGCGACACAGGCCCCGTCCGCTGGCTTAGTCATATGCCTACCAAGCACTAGATGACTCTTAAAAGACGTACATATAAACAAGTGTATGCCCTTATCACGTAAATGTCATGCCTGACCACGTTGGGTAGTGGTGTTACCTGCGCTGTCTCCACAGAGACAACGCAGCGATATCATCACGAGCAGTTCTAACTGGAGAGAAAGGGCAACTTGCTAGCTGCTGATGTGAAGGGGATGCAGTCGTATTAAACAAAGACGTTGAAAGATGGATGCGACCTACGAGAGAGACGCAGAGGGACTGTCCTCAGGAGGCTTTTGTCGGGATTAAAAACCCTAACCCGTCCCTAACCCAAAAGTTAATCGCTTGCAAATAGTTAATCGCGTTTGTAGCCTTCACACAGACGTGAACTCATTCTTTATTCATAAAAAATACAAAAATTCGGGAATATACAAATTATTCTAAAGAGGTCTGGACCACGGTGCGCAGCCCCGTCTTCTCCAGTGAACGAAGAAAGCCAGCGCTGTGACAGGGGGAATTTTACCCCCTCGGTTTTACACAGGCAACCTGAGATAAGACGGTGAAATCGCCGGGCGTGCCAAGCCTCGACCGAACCGGCTTGGCAGTGTAGAAAGGAGAGAGGGCAGTAGTGCACACCTAAAAAAGAAGCCAACCACTCTTAAAACACTTCACACAACCCACACACCACAGCGGGTGCAGACTGACTGCACACACACACACACACACACACACACACACACACACACACACACACACACACACACACACACACACACACACACACACACACACACACACACACACACACACACACACACACACACACACACACACCACGGCGGGTGCTGATTGACTGCGCACACACACAAACCTCCGTTCCTAGCCTACTCACCGTTAGAAGAGCTGTAGGCGAAGTAGCCTCATCAGAGACTCTACTTGCGTTAAACAGCTTAAATATTTTGTGGACTTTTGTCCACAGCTCCTGCCTTTCTCAGCCCCTCGCAGCTTACGCGTGACGAGTGTGTCTCTAACCTTCCGGGAGTAGTAGCAGGATTTGATACAGGTTAAATCCAAAAACGGCTTTGAAAGAAAAAAAGTTCACTGTATCCAGCCCTTTACATTTAAGCTAACCGATATAGATATTCAATATAAAAAACAAACAAACATATAACTCCAGAATAATCTGGCGGGCCAGATATTATGTCTGGCGGGCCAGTTATGGCCCGTGGGCCGCCAGGTGCTGCTCTAGGTAATAACAGAGTGAATAGAAGAACATTGAGTGAATAGAATTGTTTGAGTTTGCTGGTGTCCAAAGGGGAACTACATGACAGAATGTTGACAGTATTCACTTCTTAGCTTGGGTTCAAAGTTCCTAGTTTTAGTCGCCGCGCGTGAAGTGTGGGGTGACCCCATAGTGAGGCCACCACTGCCTCGTTTCAGAGAGTGATCTGTGGCTGATGCACTCCTCGGAAACCTTCATGAACAATTCCTCCAAATCATGGATGTGATTGGAGTGTTTCAGATGACCCCCAGGTCAGGGGTCAGGGGGGGTCCTCCTGCTGAAGGGGGCTCATCGGCTGCAGGTTGATGTCCTGAACCCTGGTGTCATGGTAACCTCCACCTTCCCCCCCCCCCCCCCCCCTCCCCCCAGTGGTGTCCCACGAGGCGGAGCCCCCGCGGGAGATCCAGTGTGAGTTCTGCGGCGAGTTCTTCGAGAACCGTAAGGGTCTGTCGAGCCACGCCCGCTCCCACCTGCGGCAGATGGGCATCACGGAGTGGTCGGTGAACGGCTCGCCCATCGACACGCTGCGGGAGGTCATGACCAAGAGGGGGGACGCCCTGCCCCCCGACCAGGGGGTGAAGAAGGAGGCGGGGAGGCAGGGCGCGGCCAGCCCCGTCTGGGGGGACCCCCCCGGGGGGCCCGGCTTCCAGCTCACCAAGTACCGGAAGTCGCCACTGAGCCTGCTGCACTCCCGGCTCCAGAAGCAGGGTGCGGCGGTGGGGGGACTGGCCCCGGGGGGGAAGGGCCCCCAGGGGCCCCCCCTGGGCAGCAGGGCCCCGTTGGAGGAGCCGGGGCCGGCCGGGCAGGCGCCCCCCCTGCTGCCCAAGGCCCTTGCCGCCGCCCTTCCGCCCGGCTTCCTCTTCAAGAGGAAGGCGTCCCCCGACAAACACGGAGCCTCGCCTCAGGGTAACACACACACACACACACACACACACACACACACACACACACACACACACACACACACACACACACACACACACACACACACACACACACACACACACACACACACGGGGGCGTAGTTGATTATCGGATGTTTAACATATCAGCAAGATAATAAACGATTTAGCAATGATGGTGGGGGTCCCGGGTGTTTTAGGCTCTCATAAACAGAACCCTGTGCAGCCCAAGACTGAATCTGAAATAGCTGCCAAAATTAACACTGCCTTCAAAACGAGAGCTGGTAAATTGTGAAAAATGCATTAAACTGTAATCAGAAAACGCTGTTATATGCTATAGACTCTGTAGTATCTGTGGTATAAAGGCTGGGACGAATTTCAAATTACAAATATGTAAATGTTGAAAGTATAGACCGTCGCTATTCCCATTGAAACGAATGGCGCGGTCAATAGTCTTCACAACGAGCTGGTGGGTTGTAAAAAATGAATTAAACTGTAATCAGACAACGCGGTTATATGATATAGACCCTAGACTGAGTATCTGTGGTATAAAGGCTGGGACGAATTTCGAATTATAAATACATACAATTTATCCTTTAAATTCGTCCATGCAACAGATGGCCAATGTGAATTAGAGCCTACAAGTGGACTGATGAAAAGCTAAAACTTTTCCTTGCTCTCATTGAAGAAAAAAACATTACAGCTATTTTAGATGGAAAACAACAACGCAATTCCACTATACAGTATATCAGGACCTAAGAGAGAGCATGGTATCAAAAGGATACGACAAGCCCTGGAATGTGTGTACGGGTCGCCTGCGGCAGAACGAACCGTGAAAGAACGAGACAGATTGAGGAGGCATTCAAATATTTTATTAATCTGACATGACACAGAAAATACAAAGAAAACATGCATTTACCATTTCACTGATATTTAATCGTATTATCGTACGCTCGCTCACTAAGCCCATTTGGTTTTTTTTACCAAGAAATCGGTTGATTTCTGTCTCTCATTGGCTAAAATTCAACGAGAGCGTCCTAGACTCAGTCCTAGAACAGCATACAATTGGCTGGCTCTCTTGAGTCGTGACGTCTCTCAGTCGGTCCCGCTTCACCACTCACACAGTGAGTGAATGAACTGTCAGCGAGTCCGCGAGTCTGCCACTAGTGGGTCTGGGAGGAGTCGAGTCTGAGAACAAACGAGACGAACCAGACGAACCAGAGCGAGGAACCAGTTCAGTTCGTTCGTCTTAAAGATTCGTTCATTCAAACTGATTCGTTCGCGACCGAGCCACCTCTTACACACACACACACACTTGTGTTTCAGGGATGCAAAAACAAATCACACTACACACCAAACACACATACAACTATACACACACACACACACACACACACACACACACACTTGTGTTTCAGGGATGCAAAAACATAAATGCCTTGTTGTTACTAATTTACAAGCCATATAAATAGGCAAAACATTTCAGGTGTTTCCACAAGCTGTTTTTTAGAACAACATTAAATCTGTTTCTCTGCTTTGGTCAGGAATAATTCCTAACAATAATTCCTAACAATTTCCTATAAAAACGAAGCATTCCTTGTGCATGTATATAGATACATACTGTATATCTATGTTGTTGACATTGTTAACCTATATATCACATTTTGTAACCGGTTCCCCAACACTTATGTTTAATTCTCAGGAATAATAATTGATTTATATTTATTTATTATTATATTCTCCCCTTTTCCCCCCGGTCCCCGGTCAGACGCCAGCTGCGAGCTGTGCGGGTTCTACTTTGAGAACCGGAAGGCGCTGGCCAGCCACGCCCGGGCCCACCTGCGTCAGTTTGGCGTGACGGAGTGGTGCGTGAACGGCTCGCCCATCGAGACGCTCAGCGCCTGGATGCGCACGCGGCCGCAGAAGGTCCTGGAGATGCATCGCAGCTACATGCAGGTCAACCGCTCCAGCCTGAAGAAGGTACCTCCACCTCCCCTTTTAGATAGGTAGAGCAGTACACCACCTCCAGCTTCCAGTAGGTCTGTGACATGGGTTAGCATAGTTAGTTCAGTGGGCTAGTTTTAGCTCGGTAGAATAGATTGTTAAACTTTTTTTTCCAGCCACTAGAAGGTCCGTCCACCTCGCCTTAGCGCGTCACAGCAGGGCACCACATGAGCTACAGTGGGTTAGTTTTAGATAGGTAGTTAAATTAGTTTGTGAAGTTACCTTCTTAAACTTAGCAGGTCAAACTCCGGCCTCAAGGGCATTGGTTAAGCTACAGTATAGCCAGTTAGGTGAGATAGTTGGGTAGTTGAGGAGTAAGCCAGCGCTGAGGGAGGGGGAGACGTGGTTGAGTCTAGTCTCACAATCAGATGTTGGATTAATATCCTGAGTAATCTAGAGTCTGATGACAGAGGAGCTCAGATCTGTGTGGACAGGTCGATGCACATTCCTTCTCCTCGCATGTTTTTGACGTTAATCATGGGGCTGGAAGCGGGGATCTGGAAGCACGTAAACAGTGAACCAAACTCAGCCGGCAGCAGTTGGCTTTAAAGTTGATTTAGGCTTCAAATCAACACTGTTTACACTGGCCACTGTAGAAATACATGGGTGTGTGTGTGTGTGTGTGTGTGTGTGAGTGTGTGTGTGGTGTGTGTGTGTGTGTGTGTGTGTGTGTGTGTGTGTGTGTGTGTGTGGTGTGTGTGTGTGTGTGTGTGTGTGTGTGTGTGTGTGTGTGTGGGCGTGATTTGAATTGGGCAGCTGAAGAGTCTTTGGCATCCATTATATTCCAAATGCCACCGAGTGTTTACCCTCTCCCATCGCAGAACCTTAGTCTTGTCCAACACAAGGAGCCACTTAGGAACCGCCCAGGGCAGGTCCTTTCTCAAGTAGTGCCCACAAACAAACAAGTCCACCAGTTTTATTCTGCGTTTACATGCACTGTGCACGCTCTCAGCGACTGAGAGACTGAGTAGTGAAAGTCAGTCAGTTGAAATTCAGTGTGAAGACAGTGGTTGTGTTTTTGGAAATGTAATAATTCTGAGTGCAGAGCAACATTTCAAAATGCATTGGAACACCTGAACATCAACTTCTTATATGGAAACGTTGACATGTTGGCCAGTAGCAAGAAAGGAAACAATGGTCAGGGTTGTGACCATCCTGGATAATTTAGACCCATTTGCCCGACGGCAAGACAGTCGGTCAGTCGACTGGCCTCAGCACCAGACTACAGTGGAAATGCAAATGCAAACTACCTTAACATAATTCCAAAAGAGAGAGGAAGGGAGACATCTCTAGGTCAAAGGAGAATGTCATGTGCCTTTTCAATTGACTAGAAATGATATAAACAGGGTTAATATCATTTGTATATCATTTTATATTAAAGTTACGATTAATATTTCTGTAACAAACTCCCCCCTCCTTTTCGAGAACTCTGAGCCCCAAATTATTATCTTGTATCTAATTTGAGCTGATAAATGGGACTTACTTACATTTTAAGGGATTAACCAAGGGTCATTTATAAAGATTGTATATAAAACGACCATCATTGTTCACTGCGTCGGACTTCAACGCTTCAAAAAGGGGGATAAAGACGCAGTGGGCAGCATTAAAGGAGGCGTCTGTGAGGGTCTCGGCCACCCTGACGGTGGTCAGTAGATCAGGTTTCACGCCATCATGCGTCCGTGGCTCCACTGTCTCCGAGCCTGAGACACAGACCTGCCAACGACGCACCTCTTGCTCATCAGCCCCCCACGCTACAGACCCTCAGTGTAGATTGTTACACCTTTGGGAATATTACCGCAGGCAGGGACACCAAGACGACCCTGCAATTGGCTCGATAGTTGCCATAGTAACTGCGGTATGTCTGACAGTGAATGTTTCATCTCCAGATAAACGATTGCGTGCCGCTGCGGTGAAATGCTTTGTTTTTTCATCTGAATTACTCTGAGGCGCGGTCGCGTCAGCAGCACTTGTCTCGCTGGGCTGTGATGTGACACACATACCGAATACGTTACCTTGAAACAACCTCGGGGGCTGAATACCTGCAGTTCTACTACAGTGCAGGCTCTGTTAGACCAGAGCCTTAGTGAGTGGAGGACAGACTGGTGTACAAAGGACACATCTCCGCCAAGCTTGAACATTGGAACCAGTTTATGTAACGCTGCTATTTAACAGCATTGATATGTTAATGTAGTTTGTGTGTGAATTGACATTTACATTTTAAATTCACATTTAGGGTTTTAGCAGATGCTTTTATCCAAAACGACTTCAAGTACATTTGTTAGAAGAAAGAGAAGAAGGAGATACAACCATTTAAGCTTACCATGTAAGCTCACAGGATTGGTTAACATATAATCAATCCTCATTCATTTAAACTAAGATAAATCTCCAAGTTTTACATTTGGAAATGATGAAGTGATACAGAAGCTCCTCACCAGCCTGGTTTCAGTGGTTCTCTGTGAGCTGGTGTCTCCCTGGTTCTCCTCCTTAACGCTGGCCTGTTCCTCCTCCTCCTTCTGGCAGAAGAACGTCTCCCCTCTGTCCCCGTCGTCGGACCACCTGATCTCCATCCCCGCCCTGAAGCCCTCTTCCTCCTCCTCCTCCTCCTCCTCCCCCTGGTCCTCCTTGGCCCCGCCCCGTCCGCCGCGCTCCGACCGCAGCGAATTCCTGTCCCCGCCGCTCCACGCTACGCCCAAGGCGGGGCCCGGGGGCCGCAGCCCCTCCCGCCAGGGGCCCGGCCTGCCGCTGCACGCCCAGGTGGCCCGCAGCGAGCTCAACGTGCGCCTGCCCAGAGGTACAACACACAACACACACACACACACACACACACACACTACACACACACACACACACAAGATGCGCGGATGGACTATATTAAAATCTCCGCAACCCATAAAAAACGCTTGTAACGCCCGCCATCCATCCCAAGATTTTTTTTTTACCATTTTCAAAAAACCTGACTCCCGATCATCCGCCGTTATACTAGCTAGCACGCTGCATGACGCAATAAGTTCTTGCCTGCACCAAAGAAAAAATTAACCGCATTAAGAACTGATAGCACATAGCTACTATGGTGCGTTTAATTGATTGCCTGCTAACGTGTAGCCTACCGGTGAATATTCATACTGGTTTTTAATATACAGAAAGATTCCACAGTTCTACAAAGTTTGTTGAAATCTGATCGAAGTTTAACGGTACCATGTCATGCACTCACCCGATGTCAGTGGACGTGGTGAATTCACTGGAGCTCTCTTCTGATATCCATCTGTTCTCCTCCTTAACACTGCCTGTTCACTCCTTCTCCTTAAGGCTAGAACGAACAGCATTATCCCCTCGCTATGGCCCCAGGAAGAAGGACCACCTGATCTACAATCGCCCGTCCTGAACTGCCCATCTTGCACTCGCTATTTGCGGTTTCCACTCGCTACAATGTTGCATCTGTGGCCGCTGGTAATACGACCACAAAGAAGTGAACTCTACGGGGCTATTTTCATCATTATGGTTTTGTTTTTTTGACGGCACAGCGATCCGGGGCTATTCCCAAAAGATCCGGGGCTATAGCCTCGAATGCCCCGGTCTAACGACGCGCCTGGAAGTAGGTAACGACATTTAACAATGTGTATATATTTTTGAATTTCGTTGTTTAAACCGCCAACCGCCCGAATTTAATTAAAATATTATTTTTTGTCACGTCACCCGCCCGATCCGCGGTTTAACCGCGGAGTCCGCGGGTGTAACCGCCAACCGCGCATCTCTACACACACACACACACACACACACACACACACACACACACACACACACACACACACACACACACACACACACACAACACACACACACACACAGTCACAACCTTCTGATTGATCACTGTGTTCTATCCCCCCCCACTCCCCCCACATCCTGTTCATCTCTTCGTTGGTTTCCTCCTCAGGTTTTGAGCGGCGGCCCCTGAAGCACCCGTCCCTCCCAGAGGGGGCGGAGAGGGAGAGCGCCCCCAGACCCCCCCGCTCCGGGACCATCCCCTCCCTGGTGCCCCACCCCCCAAGCTACCCCCTGGTCAAACTGGTGGGGGCGCTCTACACCCTCAAGTGTCGGTGAGTGACTCCACTCTGGACTTGGAGTACTGCTAACTTAATTGATTGAACTTCTTTTTAGGACACTTTAGGCCGGCAAAATATCAGGTCTGATTTTAGAGCATGACCATGGGAAGATACAGGCAGCAAAGTTACCAAGCTTACATTTCACATTGTAGTTAATTCAAAGGAAACAAAGGTGAGGGGGAGTGACCATCGTGGAGAGTTTTCGATTGGTCATGGTGGGAGATACCACACTATATATAGTGTGGTTCACACTACGGGTGAAATGGACATGTCTGCAAGGCTGTAAGACTGTTGAAGTAATATACAGAGAAGTCCGTCAATTGGCCCCCTCATCAGACCTCGTGGCTACAGTGGAAATGCAAACCCCGTCCACACGGAGCCAAAACAGGCGAAAACTATCTGGTTTCGTTTTATGCGGTTCAGGAATATCGTATACCCGTTACATATGTCATTGCGAAAACGCATCAGTTCTGTAGAAACGCTGTAGTACACATTCCAGGCCCATAAAGGGCGCTGTTTCTGCTACAGAAATCCAGGAAAAAAAGAAGGAAGAAGAGGCGAGCATGCGCATAAAGGCTGCCCGTTGTTTACAAACATACAGTCTGAGAAAAACCAGTAACACGCTCTTCTACGAAGATTGATCTAAATAGATTTGGTGTATTTGTCCGTCCGTAATCATTTTTCGCTAATTTTGGTCGCGAGATTCTCATTGAAATCTTGCCCTAGTAATCCAACAAGGGACATTATCTGCTGCAGAATCATCACATATGCATGTAGTCCGCCATCATTGTTTGTTGTGAGTTCTGAGACGCCGCGGCCTTAAGAGGTCATTGGCTAGAGGGTCGAGGGGTGGGCGATGACGTCATCAGTTTGCGTTTCAGGCATCTACACGAATCCTAACTCGGAACCGGATAGGTCCTGATAGATTTGAAACCACCCTCGGACCTGGTTTCAGAAATGTGCGGTTTCGGGTGCCGGATTCGCCGGCTCCGTCTGGACGTTCGGCCGAAACGCCCTTGTGACTTGTGCGATTCTTAACACCTTTAAATCCGAGAGGACAGGAGGGATCTCTAGGCCGAAGGAGAAGGTATGGAAAATCCTTTTCATTTCTCACTGGCTCTGCTGTGTTTGTTGTGGCCCCCAGGTTCTGCGAGGTGGAGTTTCAGGGGCCCCTGTCCATCCAGGAGGACTGGATCAGGCACCTCCAGCAGCACATCATCAAGATGAACTACAGCAAGCCTGATGGGCCCCGGGGCCCTGCTTCCACCGACCCTCCAACACCCCGGGGCCCCGCTTCCACCGACCCGCCCACACCCAGGGGCCCCGCCTCCACTGACCCGACCACGCCCAAGGGCCCCGCCTCCACTGACCTGACAACACCCCGGGGCACCGCCTCTACTGACCCGACCACTCCCAAGGGCCCTGCCTCCATGGACCCACCCACGCCCCGGGGCTCCGCCTCTTCAGACACTAAGACCCCCAAGGGACCAATATCAAACGGCCCTGCTCCCCCCAGCGGCCTCTCCTCCCCCCAACCCGCTACACTTCGGGCCCCTTGCTCTACAGACCCTCCCACACACAGAGGGGCCACTGACCCTCTTACACAACAGCCTCCTGCCTCCAGAGACTCTGCTCCCCCTGGGGGGCCCCGGTCCACCCACCCTGCTGTACCAAGGGCTCCTCCACCCCCCAGCCCTCCGGCGGCCCCCCACAGCGCCCAGGCTGAGGGTCTGTCGGCCGGGGCCCCAGCCCAGGATGAGGAGGGGTCTTCTCCAGAGGAGGGGCCCGTTCCGGTCGGGGGCCCCCCCGCTTGTGTTTCTACCTCTTCCACTGCCGCCGCCGTAGCTCCCCCCTCTGACCCCCCCTCACAGAGACCCCCGGCCCAGCGGGCCCCCACCGTCCCCGGCCCTCAGGGGCCAGAGCTCCCAGAGGAGCAGCCCATGACAGACTCCGCCCCCGCCCCTTCCCCAGAGCCCGCACCATAGGTGTAGACACGCCCCCTCCTGGTCGTTCCACAAGCTTGCCTTTACTCCGCTGTCTTCATCTGCTTTCTTTTCTTTGGCCTTCACTGAGATGTTCTGAGGACCGCTCCCCCCCCCCCCCCCCCCCCCCCCCTCTAGCCTCTCAGACCCCCCAAGCACCTTCGCCTCGCTGCGTCCTAGACTGTTACTACGGCCCGTTGCCAGGGGGGTAACCCCGATGCGCTCGGGCCGGGCGTGCGTTACCATGGTGCGACCGTCCCGTCTCAGACTGGCCGGTCTGCGTTGGGTCGTCCTGAATGTCTTGAGTGGGTATGGACCCTCTGAGCAGAGGTGAACGAGGACTCACCGCACGGTGACCGTCCTACAACCTCCTCCTGACAGGTACACCTTGCTCTACTGGTGCTTACTCCCATTATGCATTGCAAACGGTTTCGTAGAGGAATCAGGGGTATCAATCGTATCATTAGCAAGGGTTTGGTTTAGGTGTTAGGTTAGAGATTGCTAGTTTGGGGTGTTACACCGGGATTCCACCGGACGCGCTACGGCCGCGTTACGGCTGCGACTTCTGCCCTGTGTGCATTTCCACCGGGCGCGTTACGGCAGCGCTGCCTTGCGAGCGAGCCGTATTCACGCGAGATCACGCGATAATCCTAAACCTAATGTACTCACCTTCCACTCCCAAAACTACTGCAATTAAATGCCACGCTTTGTCCTCCCGGCCATGGTCCTTTAAAAAGGATGATTTGGTACATAAATGACTTCATGTTGCTGAACTTCAACAATGAGTCTCTCGTCGTCCATGTTGCCGACCCTCTGAGACCCTTTGATTGACTACGGACCTGGTGCCACCGGTCATGACGTCATAATGTCGATGTGAGGTTGTGATAGGCTACATGAGCTGATTATTGTGTTTTATTTTGAAAATTGACCGGATGCTCTATGGCTTTTACTTTTTCACTTCCTGCCCGGCTCGATCTGCTCCGTTGAAATTGACGCGGTTCAGCAACGGCTCGCGTCAAAAATAGATGTGCTACGGAATGATAGCGCTGCGGCGCGGCGAGCCGCTTCTGGGATGCTGCTGAGACGTTCCGCAGCCGCGCCCGGTGGAAATGGTCTCATTGATTAGAGTGGCAGCGATCAGCTGCGGTGACGGTGACCGCAGCGAAGCCGTGCCGCAGCCGTAAACACGTCCGGTGGGATCGGACCGTTAGGCTAGAGATGGTTAGTTTAGGTATGGTTAGTTTAGGGGTTAGGTTAGAGATGGTTAGTTTAGGGGTTAGGTTAGAGATGATGAGTTGAGGTTCTTGGTTAGAGATGGTTAAGTTAAAGTTTAGGTTAGAGATGATTAGTTTAGGTACTAGGTTAGACATAGATAAGTTAAAGTTTAGGTTAAAGATGGTTAGTTTAGGTACTGGTTAGAGATGGTTAAGTTAAAGTTTAGGTTAGCAATGGTTAATTTAGGTACTAGGTTAGAGATGGTTTAGTTTAAGTTCAGCTTAAAGATGGTTAAGTTGATGATGTAGGGAAATGCGTAAGAAGTGCAGTTAAGGTCCAGGATCTGAGTTGGAGTGATGCATAATGGGAATATCGATCAGAAGAGAGGGTATAGTCGCACCCCAATGCCACCCTGACGCACTTTACCACTGGTGACCCGATTCTCCACCCCTCTAGAAGCACTAGTAGCTTTAGCCTTTGTGATTTCACCAAGAGAGCATTTGACTGAGATTAAGAGACACTTTTATAACCTTTAACAATGTAAGTCTCGAAGTAGGGACTTTAAACACATAAAAACGGTTTAGAAACATGAATCAAATGCTGAGCACTTAACCCATTGTCCCTAATTGACCAGGGCGCAGCAGATAAAGCTGAATTCTGATTGGTTTAGGTAGCAGGAATTGAAAGCACACCTTAAAAGGGAAACAAACCTTTGCTCACTTTTTTGATGGGTGGACATCAACTAAGTCCCTAAATTACTCCGTTGCCTGAATGTAGCTGAAGCACCTAATCGAATGAATATATTTATATGCACACATTTGTAAACAATCAAAGATCTAACTTTTGGCCCCAATTCTCGTGCCGTTTCTAATGTTTTGTGGCGTTTCTACTCGCACTTTGCTGTGGCGGCCACCAGAGGCGCTGTTGTGCCGATGGCGCACAAGCTCTTTTTAACTCGCAGTTTCACTTTTTTATATTTTCCATACCAAGTAACGCCATTTCTTTGTCCTGCCTTTTTCCTTGTAATCAAAATTCTTTTATTTATTTATTTCACATCTGAATGTGTTAAGTTTAGTCATTTTTAAGCTAAAACGAAAAGTCTGACGCTTGAGAACGGTTGTGTGTGAGAGTGTTTGTACCTGGACGTCGGCAGTGTGTGTCCTGCGTCTCCGTCGGACCCTGAACAGAGCGCCGTACTGAGCGCTCCTCCTCGGTCTGTCGGCTCTCTACGTCTGTCCTGTCTTACCTTTGGGAACGGGTGTGCCAAAGAGTGACTTTACTTCCGCGTCTTGCCTCTGTAAAACCTGCTGTTTCCATCGGAGGCCTTGAGAGAGTACTCCCAGGACCCCCGGGCCCTGGCTGGACGGCACGGGGCGGGGGGACCACCGGGGTCCCACACACCCGCAGCCTCCACTACTTGAATTACAGAGGGGACGCTTTCAGACGACTCGTTGAAATCCAGTAACTCCAGTAACTGTCCAGTAACTGTCTTCAGACGAACGCCACGCAGACGACCGCCAACCAAAACTCTTTCAGCGCAGGGGGCCGCCGCGCCGAGGGCCCCTCCTTCCAAACACGCAAACACACGTATGACCTCGAACAGTCGCCGTTCCACAGACCTCGGGTGTTTTATCCCTGCAGTGTCGTCGTTATCGACCCAAACCCGCGTCTCTGGGTCCGTGTTGACCAACCACATCTCAACCACGTGTTATTTTCTCCGTAGGACGACCATGTTCCAACATGACTGTTTAACCCACACACACACACCCCTTCCTCTGATGTTTTATGGAGAATATATATATCTATACTATATAACTACATGTACTTAACTAAACTGTCGACGCTAGTAGAGCTATCAGCGGTTTTATTAGCAAGCTAGTTACAAGGGAAAAAAAAGAAGTGATCTTAAAATCCTCTGTTGTGAATTGATTTCAACATTTGATGCTACGTATTTTTATTGCTCTGTGCATTTCCGTATTTGCAGTCCTGGAAAGGGTGACTCTTAGAGTGTTTCTTATTTTTTATTCCGTAAGATAGTTTCCGAAACAGCTGAGAGGTAACTGGTGCTGGTGTGAATGAGACGACGGTGAAGTATGATTGGTCCTCTCATCCTGCTGACAGGACGTTAAACTAAAACACGATTAGCCCAGGACGACTAGAAACACTCCTCCAATGTCCGTGTTACAGCAGCCAGAGTCTGTCCCCACCGGGCGTCACTGGTCAGTTACTGGGCTAACAGTAACTAATGCAGCCAGTCATGGTTTATCTGAATGTGTCGCTATACCCCAGCTAGTACAACTGGCCATAAGGGTTGTGTGTGTGTGTGTGTGTGTGTGTGTGTGTGTGTGTGTGTGTGTGTGTGTGTGTGTGTGTGTGTGTGTGTGTGTGTGTGTGTGTGTGTGTGTGTGTGTGTGTGTGTGTGTGTGTGAGTGAGTGAGGTAAAAAAAAAAAAAGATTGTTATGAGATGACAAAGTAGGGGAAGGATGCCAAACTGTTTTGTACTCAAAAGGTCAAGGTTCATCATGTGAGTCAATCAGCTCCTAGAAAAAACTAAAATAAATGTGATTTCAATTTCAAAGATGCTTGTCTTTATTTTTTTTTATAGAGTTGTGTTCTCTAGATTTGGTTTAGACCTAACGTTACTTTTCAGGGACGTCTGGGTTCACGGCCGTATTCAGTATGCTGTCTTCTGTAGCTGTGTGATTCCGCCAGCAGGGGGCGCTATTGGCCAAGTTTCGACGAACGTATCAAAGGTAAGGCGAAACGCACCCCCCATCTAATCATAATCAGAAATACGTATTTTCTTAACAGTAAACGATTGGGGAAATGGTCGAGCGGAGCCTCAATATCGACAGTATTTCAAATAATATGTGGTTATTGAGGTAGAAAAATCGGTCAACCGAAAGCTTACCGACCTCAACTAATCAAGGTCAAATGCCACTCTCACGCTTCTGGCGCTTGAATCAGGCTCTTATATCACACTTTCATCTCTGGCCTCACGCTCTCACCCGACCCAAACAATTTTCACTCCAGCAACAGATGAACAGAAGTCCGTTTAAAATGTGCTGAGTACTCGAACCCCTGGTGATCAGGTGGTGTTTCCACGGAGCGTCTCTTAATTTAGGCCTACTTCCTGATTGGTGCGCGAGGTTCATCTCCGAGTAACATGGACAGCTGGTTAAGTTCACAGCAGGGAGCTTAGAACTTTCATCAGTGAACGAACCTCGTGGCCTTTCATTGGGTTGGTGTTTGTCTAATATTGTGGTAGGCCATTTCACTGACAGGGATTCAGGCGTTTCCTTAAATCTCAACCCTTAGCTCTGGCTCCAAGGACAGGTTAAAGGTCCTTACCATTATGATCCTGGTTAATTGAGTCCAAATATTTGCACGTGCTCGTACGCGTGATTGAGCCCATCGCCTCACATCTCACTCCACCTCCCTCCATCAGGTAAAGGCAGTTCACCCTGACCTGAGGAGCAGGTGAGAGGGTGAGCTCTAGGGGTCAGAGCAGGTGACCTCCAGGAAGAATGAAAGAGAAGAGTTGGAGCATGCTGTCCTCGCCAGGTACCCCTCCCCTCCAAGCTTTTCCATGGCGTTAAAACGTGTCATCGTCGTTAGCAAATTAGCCCATTAGCTACACTTTGACCACTGTTTCCTTTCATTCCGTTATATAAAATCAATTAAATTAATATTAAATATGGCTGCTTTGGCCGTCTGTGTTTAACTAGCGAGCTTTTTAATTCAAAATACTGAAAACTCCACAGAAAAGTTGTATTGTAGCTTAGCTGCATTTAAGCTTGGCTAATCATAGCTTTCATGGTAAGTCTGTTACCAAGGAGACAATATTAGAATATAATTTTGATAGCTGTTGGTAGGCTATGTTGTAACTGTGTAACTTGTGCTGCCTTTTTTGCTGCTTCTTCGCCAGGCCTCCCTTGAAAAAGAGGTTTTTTTTTTTTTATCTCAATGGGACTTTCCTGGTTAAATAAAGGATTAAAAAATATATAATAAGAATTACAGAACTTTTAAGAGAACCTAAAGGTAATTTATTATCTAAATATTTAACTGACAGATGGAAGACAGCATTTTATTGAGTTTCTCTTTCTCAAAACACTGGTCGGTTTTTGTGTGGCTTGCGATGACTTGTATTTTGCGATGACATGCAGATTCTTGCAGACGTTCCGTTTCAACTTTTCCCATTAAGGAGACATTTTCCATCTTCTGTCGTCGTGGTTTAGTGGGGTCCCAGGGGGCCATGTGGGGTTTTAAGTGGAGTTATGGGGTCAGCCGCCCTGAAACGGAGAGTTTGGCTCTAATAAATTTTGTTACAACAACCGTGATGCAACACTCTAACCAGCCTCCGCTGGCCTGCGGTGTGTTTGTGACTGTGTGTGTGTGTGTGTGTGTGTGTGTGTGTGTGTGTGTGTGTGTGTGTGTGTGTGTGTGTGTGTGTGTGTGTGTGTGTGTGTGTGTGTGTGTGTGTGTGTGAGATGCACACACACACCCTGCACAATGTGCATGTGTCTCCTTTCAACCTTTTTATGACTCAAAACCATATTTTCTCTTGTAGTACAACACAGATAAAAACAATATCATATAAAACACACAAAGCCCATAAAAGCACGCAAACAAACACAGACACAAGTGTGTTATTATTTGTTATGTTTACCAGTGTTAAAATGTTTACAGTCCCACTCCATAAGCCTGGAATAGCACCAGGCTTATCCAGCGTGAATCTGTTGACGTCTGACTCACGCCTCCGCGCCAGTGTAAACGGTCAGGAATTGCACCGACACTTCCATAAACAAGTCTTGTATGCGCTGTTGTTTTGGAATTCAACTGAGATGGTTATTTTTAGCACAGGAGTCGCTTTGACAGAGTTCTGTAATTACCACGTTTTGGAGCGATAAAATGTTGCAAATATGTTGCAATTAAATCCCAGAATCAAGATACCGATCTTGATCAGGACAAGATCCTTAAAGGGGAACAACAAATACATAGCTGTTTTTGGGCTTCACTAAATGTACACTTTTAAAGGGGAACTATGCAACTTTTGGCAAAATTTCAACTCCCCCTAGCGCATCTTGGTGGAGAAAGGGAATATGCAAGTTTCTGCCCGCGACCCGCCACCCACTCTCGCAGGAATCTTGGGTCTCGCGATGTAACTAATTGCTTTATGGCCCTACAGACCCACAAACACGGAATCGGTGTTACACCGAATTCTGCGACCCACCGAATTTTGTGACCCACCGAAATGTGTGACCCCAGGGGGCGCTGTTGCACATTTTCTGCAACATGCCGAGTTTGAAGCGTAGACAGGCATGATGAAGTCCGTTCACGTGCGGAAACATGCACGAGCTTAAAGCGTATCGTCATTGATCACTCGGAATGGGTACATTTGTTTTGTGGCAATACTTTCTTTCTTGATAGCGTCTTTTACTGACTGTTAGCATTTATGGGGAAAGGAGCACAACGGTGATGGACTGTACTAAACGCCCTATCCATACTATGGGTCTGTGAAATGCTAATGAATACCAAGCACATACGTGTGCTTTATAAATTATTTATTTATGTTTTTGTTATATTGCCCACCGTTTTTATTTTTATGCGAGATTTTTTTTTATGTGATGATCACAGACATGTATAATTGCTTACACAAACAGATATGAGGATGTCAAATGACCTGAAAACATTTGGTTGGGCTTTGACTACTTTTCCCGCATGTACAGTGGGGTCACAGAATTCGACGGACCGCTGTCATGGATTGTGACCCATCGTTGATTGCGACCTGCGCTACTTGTGGACTCTGTGATGATCGCGGACATGAATAATTGTGGCATTAGTTCATATTTATTTCATAAACGGCAGTAAAAAAACATGATGACGGTGGGCATAAAAATAAAAACGGTGGGCATTATAACAAAAACAAATAGCCTAAATAATTTATTAAGCACACCGCATGTGCTTGGCATTCATTACCATTTCACAGACCCATAGTAGCCTATGGATAGGGCGTTTAGTACGGTCCATCACCGTTGCTTCTTTTTCCCATAAAATGCTACAGTCAGAGAAAAGAGCGCTATCAAGAAAGAAAGTATTGCAGCCGGTGTCACAAAAACGACATGTAACCGCATTCCGAGATGTGATCGATGACCGATACGCTTTAAGCTCGTGCATGTTTCGCACATGAACGACTTCATGCCTGTCTACGCTTCAAACTCATGCATGTTGCAAAAAATGTGCAACAGCGCCCCCTGGGGTCACACATTTGGTGGGTCGCAGAATTCGGTGTAACACCTGTTTGATATAAACACAAGTAGCGAAGGGATTGTTACATTCATCATGGATCAGCAGACTAAAAAGAGACAGAGAAACCCAATGTCGGAGGGACAGAAGAATAGAAATGGAGAACTGACCGGACAGAGAGGCCGAGCACGAGTAACAGTTGGGCGAGCTTCTCAGGAATAGGTGAGCTGAAAGAAAAAAGGATGCCAATCGGATTCCAAACTTGGCGTTTTGCTCTTGAAATTTGTAAGTTCCATTGGGGTGAACTTTGTCCTCTTTGTATTGTGGCTTTCTTGATGTTGATAGTCTCTGTGTAATGTGTTTGCTCGACCTTTTTGTTGGTGAGCCCTGTATGTTCCTAGCTTGCTTTGCTTTCTGGTGGTGGTTAAGTATAGTCACTACAAACATGTGTTGTTTTCCATGGTTGTTTTGCTGTCGTGCCTGGCTCGTCCCAGATACAGGCTAATCCTGAATCCAGGTCTTGTTTATTTAGATCACCAGACCGCTATTCCAATGCCTCAGATTTTCCCAAGAGTGTAGCCTATATCACGTGATATATCCGGCTGGCCATATAATGAGCTGCTAGTTGGCACATATTCGTTGGTAACAGAACTGTAACATTTTACGAGTCGTGACACCCTCATTATAGCTTTACCCCATGTTATGAATTTGTTGTAGTTCCCGTGTGTAAATATGTATGTAAAAGGATTGCTTTGTATTTATAAGCGTTGGCAAACAGCATTGTTATGAGTTATCGTTACGAGGCTTGATGACCCAAGACGGCTCGGCCTGCTTGCCCTGGTACAGCCACCACCCACATCCGAATTTGTGCGGTTACAATGTCAAGGGAAATCGAAAGAACCCTCAGGAAGATGCTACACAATAGCCGTAAGGCAAAAAACAAACTATGAAGAACTGTCACTTGCATTTTTTTAAGGTGGCGCAAACATCTGTTGTATAAAAAAAGCAAAACATTTTAAAACCATATAGGCTACAATAATGTTAACATAAATGTGTCCCTAATCTTCAACACACAGCATCTGAGGGGTATTCCATCAAAGTTGCTAACGGAAGCGGCACTTAGTTGATTAAGCCTGGTTAGAACTAACGCCAACTTCCACTTGAGGCTAAAAGCCCATTCATCAGACGTAGTTCAGCCGCGCCTTTGGCTCAGGCTAGTTCAAGCCAGGCTGACGTTATTGTGGATTACGCACCGTCACGAGGTATGTAACAGCCCAGAACGCCGTGGATTGTGAATCATGGATCTGATTGGTGTCTCTTGTGAAGGTAGTCTAAACGGGGTCGCTTTTACTCACTTTTATTTGTAAAGTATTGTCGGTATGGTAACCCTATGAAGCAAGAAGGGAGGAAATTTGTATCTAACACGTGAGAGAGAAATACCGTGAGCTACTTCAAGCCCTGGGCTTAGGCCCGAGGCTCTCTGCGGGTCCGCCTATAGGCCCATTCACACCCTACGGTGGATACGAACCCTTTCGCGTACCGGAGGTGTTTCGTCCGTCAATGGGTCGTCGCTCTGAGCTTTGCGAGATCCGGAGTGCTCCGGGAGAAACGGAGCAATACGACGAAAAATCGAGAGCGGCAGTATAGAGTCAAAAGTCAGCCATTCGCGAAATGGATAGAGTAGTAATAATATCTGATATGTATAATATAACGTTTTATACTTACAGTGGGGCAAAAAAGTATTTAGTCGCCACCAATTGTGCCCAGTTCTCCACTTAATAAGATAGAGGCTGTAATTTTCACATAGGGTAATACCTCAACTATGAGAGAGCAAATGAAAAAAAAATGAAAATCACATTGTCGATTTTTAAGAATTTATTTGCAAATTAATGGTGGAAAATAAGTATTTTGTTCAATAACAAAAGGTCAATTCAATACTTTGGTTAATGCCCTTTGTTGGCAATGACAGAGGTCAAAAACCGTTTTCCTGTCAGTCTTTACAGGTTTTCACACACGCTGCTGGTATTTTGGCCCATTCCTCCTCATGCAGATTCTCCTCTAGAGCAGTGATGTTTTTTGGGCTTCGCTGGCACACAGACTTTTACTCCCTCCAAAAGATTTTCTAATGGGGTTGAGATCTGGAGCTGGCTAGGCCACTCCAGCACCTTGAAATGCTTCTTACGAAGTGCCACTCCTTCGTTGCCCGGGAGGTGTTTTGGTAATGCAAGCCAACCCCGCCAAGAAAACG
>OLKM01002250.1:0-7500 GCA_900291075.1 Melanogrammus aeglefinus
CAAACATAACACTCTTAGTCTGCCTCAGCAGAGTACAACCTTAGTATTGGTCTCTCAAGAAACACAGTTTTAAACTGCCCTTCTTTGTCAAATGTGGTGTTGCTAAACCAACAATTTAGCTTTCTGGACTTTACTTGTCTAACCTGGATAGAATTCTGTGACACGGGCTAACATTCCACTCATTGCGTGTGCCAGATCATCTTGTAGAAGGACAATGTCGTGACCTTTGAGTCTCTTCTCTCTTTTGCCATTTTTGTCCTTGGGTTGCAAGCTCAATAGGTATTCTTCTTCCAACGAACCAAAACTCATTGGCCAAATACTGGACTCGACACGCCACCTCTTCTGAAGATAAAGATCTTCTTTTGATAAATTGTCCGGGTGGGAGTAGAATAACATGGCCTTCATGGTAAGGATATGGTTTGGGTTCAAGGTTCGGGTCCGGATGGGTATCATTCAAATGTTCAGTAAGTAAGAGGTCTGCTGTTAATGATGGCCATAACCTCATACAGGAAGGTCCTTAGGGAGCGCTATCAAGCCTTTTGACGACTGGTCGAGGAATAACTGTCAGAACACTTCTTACACTTCTTATTTGCCTCTCCCAGGCGCCACCCATATGACTTGCTGCTGGGGATTCATAAAGAAATTCACACCCTAGATCCTTGGACCTTTTCTGTGTCCATTCCTTTCACGAGTCCTGCAAACTCTCTTTCTTGACCGACAAAATTGGTTCCTTGGTCTACATCCTTAGCTGGCGAACATTCCCTCTGATGGCAATGAATGCTCTTAGTGCATTAATGAATGCGTCATCGTCATGTCAATCAATACCTCTAATGTGTATAGCTCTTGAACATAGACAGGTGAGTAAAAGACCATACCTTTGAGCTCTTTACGGTCCTTCCTTAACAAAGATCGGTCCAAAACAGTCTTATGCCGGAGTAAGTGAAAGGTGGTGCTGCCTCCATCCCTATCCTGTGGTAAGTCACCCATTTTCTGTTCTTCAAGTAGCCTTCTGTACTTTCTGCACTTAAACACATCCTGAATAGGTGTGATGAGACTGCACCTGGAACATCCAATGATCCACCATCCATTTAAGCTCGCAAGTTCGTTTATCGTCATTCCACGTCCTTTATGATAAACCTTCTCATGAAAGTGCTTGATGAGTAAAAGCGTGATAGGTGAACTTTACTAGGGTATCATAGCGGATGGTTCACGTGTGATGTAACGTGCTGACTGAGACGTCCTCCCACCCTTAGAATATCTTCTGCATCCAAGAATGGACTCAACTTGTACAGCTTACCTGTCCTTGGACATGAAGAACTTCTCCTCCTTTGCTTTTAAGCGCTTTATCTCATCTGAGAATGCTTTTTCTTTGAACCCAGTTGGACGATGTTTGTTCTGCCTTCTTCCCTTTCTTTCTAGGCTTGTGCTTTCGTTCGTTCTTTTGCTTCAGACCTTTGTGTTCCTTGACTTTCCGCTTCAATCTGGCAACTGCTCTTACTGCTCTTTTCCAATCAGAGAACTTCTGTAGGCGATCCAATAATGACCTGTCTTCTTTTGTCTGAGTGTTACACACTAGAGCCTTGCAAAGTTCAGGATTGTCTTCCTTTATCTCTTCTACCTTGCATTCTCTGTTAGGAAGTTTGAGTTGCCAAAGAAACTTTGGTCCGGTGAACCAGTTTGAAGTCTTCAGCTGCTCAGCTGTCAAACCTCGAGAGGCGTGATCGGCCGGGTTGTCTTCAGAAGCTACATAAGCCCATTGTTCAGGTTTTGTGCTTGCCTTAATCCTCTGTACGCGATTCGCTACAAACACTTGGAACCTTTTTGCATCATTACTGATGTAGCCCAGGACAACTGTGGAATCGGTCCAAAAGAACTCTTGCAGATCTTGGATTTCAAGTTCATTGCGAAGCATGTCGCTGGTTCGAACTGAAACAACTGCTGCTGTGAGTTCTAGTCGTGGTATAGTTGTGACGCTGGTAGGCGTAACTCTCGCCTTTCCCATTACCAGACAGCAATGGACGTCCGTCGGATTCGCTAACGGCTCTCAGGTAGGTGCATACACCGTATCCGGAGAAACTCGCATCGGCAAAATGGTGAAGCTCATACCTTTTGACATTGCCGAAACTTGAAGGTAAGAAGCATCTTTTGATTTTGCATTTCAGCTAGGATGAGGGTAAGTTTTCTGATCAACGATTCCCACTGAGGTCTTTAAGTTTTCAGGAATTTCATCACATCCCAGCTTATTATCTCTCTGGCACATCTGCTGGAGAACTTGTTTCCCCAAGAGGACAAAAGGTGCGATGAATCCCAAGGGGTCGTAAACAGAAGCTACCATAGAAAGCACACCCCTTCTTGTGAGTGGCTTAGGTTTTATGTCCACTCTGAATTTAAAGGAATCGGAGGTGATACACCACTCCACGCCAAGAGCTCTTTCCATATGAGGTAGACTCAAGGCCATGTCTTGATCTTTGACTGTGGTGCATTCCTCTTCTGGGATGGTTGACAACACATTCTCACTGTTGGAAACAAATTTGTGGAGTCTCAACTTGCCTGTGTGGCAAAGTTCTCTTGATTCTTTCACAAGTTGAATGGCTTCCGTTTCAGTTTGAACGCTCATCAGACCATCGTCGACATAGAAATTTCTTTGAATGAAGCGTACGGCCTCTTCACTGAATTGCCCTTTCCCTTGTGCTGCCAGATGTTTCAAGCCAAAGTTGGCGCAACCAGGAGACGATGCCGCTCCAAACAAGTGTACTTTCATCCTGTAAACTGATGGTATATTTTCAAGGTTGCCATTCTCCCACCATAGGAATCTTAAATAATCTTGGTCTTCCTTCTTCACATGAAACTGGTGGAACATCCTTTCGATGTCGCACATGACGGCAATCGAACCCTTCCGAAAGCGGCACAGGACACCTACCAGGGTGTTGGTCAATTCAGGCCCGGTAAGAAGGTGGTCGTTCAGAGAGGTGTCTTGAAAACTCAGCAGAGCAGTCAAATATACTACACGTATTTTTCCAGGTTTATGCGGATGATAGACCCCATGATGTGGGATATACCAGGCCTGATCACTGTCTATTTCTTCCAAAGGTACCTTCTCTGCATCACCATGTGAAATGACATCATCCATGAAGTTAACATAGTCTTTGCAGTACTTAGGATCTTTCTTCAGTCTCCTCTCAAGACAATTAAGTCTGTGGACTGCACATGACTTGTTGTTTAGCAACTTTGGACGTTCTACCTTGAACGGCAATGGCATCTCATAATGACCAGTGTCATTCTGTGTGATGGTTTTGCTCAACTTCGACAGAAATTTGAGATCTTCTTGGGAGACAGGATCATCTTCTTGTGTTCTCTCTGAGAAATCTGTTTCTAAGACTCTGATGATGTCTGAAGGAGAAATTTCCTTGACTTTGGTACGGCTCACATAATGCACTTCAGTTCGGAGGTTGACGGAGGGCTCCAAAGTTGGTGTTACTTCTCTCACTATGATGTGATGGCTCACTCCAATGTTGTCACCGTAGTCCACATAGAGATTCCCGTGGCCAATAATGGCTCCAATCCAAGGTCGTACGCTGTGCGTAAGGATGGTTATCCTTGCAGGAACAACTTCCCTTGGAAGTAAGGCTTGTGAGCAGTTGTATCCAATGAGCAAACCTACTTCACAGTCTTGCAGAGGTGCAATCTCTCCTTGAAGGTGCTCTAAATGGGACCAGGACTTGCGGGTTTCATCAGTTGGTATGTGAGTTCTGTTGGCTGGAATAAATTCCCGGGTGTATAGATTGGTGGTAGGGCAATCTTCTTACCAGAGAAAAACCCTCCGAACTTGGGAGGTTGTTCACTTTTTGAGAGCTTACTACTGTTGTTTTTGAGCTCATTGTAGAAAGCTTCAGATTGACTTGTTCTTTGGTTACTTCCAAGGCTTCCACTACTTCACTCAAGGCGAAGGTTGTGTCGCTTTGCGAATCCAACAGAGCATATACAAGGATTTCTCGTGCTGGTTGAGTTGTTGCGGAAAGCCAAACAGGAATTATTGCCGCTGTTTGCATGTTCGGTTCATGAAATAGCACTCTGTTGGCAGTAGCAGCTGTGAATACCCCTTGGTGTTGTGTTGATTGAGTAAAATTCATTTGTTCCTCTCTTGGACTTGGCTGGGCCTTTTCTTTACTTGTATTTCTTTCAGTGCGTGGTTGTGTTTGTTGCTCTTTAGATCGCTCCTCATGCAGACAGGTTGGATGTCGGTTGGAGCACACGTCGCAAACACTCCTACTGTAGCAGCTCTTTGAGTGGTGACCTAACTTCAGACAACCAAAGCACAGTTTTTCAGCTTGAATAAATGTGATTCGATCTGAAATTGGTTTATCCCTGAAGTTCCTGCATTTGTGCAAAGTATGTCCGTTCTTCTTACAGAAAAGACACATCATGATGACAAACCCTTCATTGGAACTTGTGGTGAGTGTCTTTGCTCCGACACTGTGTTGTCTTTGGGACTTTTCAGGCTCCGCTTGATTCAGTGACTGCAGTGAAGTAACAGGGTTACAGGCGATTTTTACTTCCCTTGTCAGAAATTTTACGAACTGGCTGAATGAAGGGAATTGGTTTCTATCCTCTTCTTCATCAACAACCTTCCGGTTCCATCCTGCTATTAACCAATCCGGTAACTTTGACAGAATTCTCCTGTTTTCATTACAGTCATTCAATATTTCCAGTGCTTTTATATGGACCATGGCAGCCTCGCAACTGCGTAGAAAATCTACAAACTCTCTGAGTTCAAAGTTGTCTTTAGATCCTATCTTGGGCCATGCTTGTAGCTTGTCTCTGTAAGCCATTGCAACTGTGAATGGGTTTCCATATCGCTCTTCCAGAATCTTCCATGCACTAGCGTAGGCCGACTCAGTTCCAAGTAGGAAAAAGCCATCGATTGCTTTCTTAGCTAGTCCACTTACATACTGACGGAGGTAGTATATTTTCTCCTTATCTTCAATGTTCTTAATGATGACAGTTACTCTCTCTCTCTCTCTCTCTCTCTCTCTCTCTCTCCCCTCGCTCTCTCTCTGCTCTCTCTCTCTCTGCTCTCTCTCTTTCCTCTCTCTCTCTGCTCTCTCTCTCTCTCTCTGTTCTCTCTCTTGCAGTTCAATCACATGATAAAGCACAATTATGTTATCTTTAGAAGATCACAATTACAAATAGACACACGCACACACACACACACACACACACACACACACACACACACACACACACACACACACACACACACACACACACACACACACACACACACACACACACACACACACACACACACACACACACACTGGTATGCACGCACACTGACAAAATAAACTCTGTGCCATGTTGTATGTAAATGTTGTATGTAAATGTTGTAAGTTCTTAATATGTTGTGTTTTATAAGTCATATGTTGTGCCCTACTTGTTGCACATGTTGGATGTAGTTTTTTCTAAAGTTAATGGTGGGCGTCTCATTGTTTCTGTCAAATTCATTCATAAGATCTCTGACTCTTCTCTCATTATTGCTCTCTCTCTTTCTCTCTCCCCCTCTTTCTTACTTTCTTTCGCCCTCTCCCCCTCTTTCTCTCTCTCTCTCTCTCTCTCTGAAGACAAGGCGTCTTTATGTGCAGACATGGAATCACAGGGCTCACATGAGAGGAAGAGAGATGCTGAACATCAGATAGTGTGTGTGTGTGTGTGTGTGTGTGTGTGTGTGTGTGTGTGTGTGTGTGTGTGTGTGTGTGTGTGTGTGTGTGTGTGTGTGTGTGTGTGTGTGTGTGTGTTCGAGAGAGCGAGAGTGTAGAGAGAGAGAGAGAGAGAGAGAGAGAGAGAGAGAGAGAGAGAGAGAGAGAGAGAGAGAGAGAGAGAGAGAGAGAGAGCGAGAGAGCGAGAGACGCTCTGATCTGGTCAGAGAAAGAGAGGATAAAGGGTAGAAGAGGAGGTGAGTGGAGAGCGAGTAATGGAGGGGAACATGGTGGAGTACACGGAAGAGACCAGGGTGGAGGATACAGAGGAGAGGGTGGAAGGCAGAACAGAAGAACCAGGTAAGACACATCTCTGTACCGCAACGTCTTTAGAATCAAACTCCTGTTAGTCGTTGAGTCTGTTACAGGCTGTTGATCCAGGACCGTCTGGGCCTCGAACATAGCCTCTGACTGAAGCCTCTAACTGAACCCCCTTAATGAAGCCTCTTACTGTAGCCTCTCCTTGAAGCCTCTAAATTAAGCGTTTGGGAGCCTCTTCATATCTCTATCCACTAAACATTTTAAACGTTGTTTCGACTTCCTCCTCTAAAATAAATCCACCTTCATATCAAACTGTTGGTGCTGGGGCTTGGAGGAGGAGGTAGGAGGAGGAAGGAGGAGGTAGAGGAGGAAGGGGAGAAGGAAGGTGGAGGAGGAGGAAGGAGGAGGAAGGCAGATGAGGAGGAGAAAGGAGGAGGAAGAGGAGGAAGGAGAAGGAGGAGGGGGCTGGAGGGGAGTACCCCTCTAGCTCAGTCACCTGACGTGAGGTGGTGGTGATGGCCCCGCGGCGCCGTGGTAACGACTTAACAGACTGATGAGGGGACCCAGGACGGGGTCTCGGCTGGTCTACAGCTGGTCACTGGTCTACAGCTGGTCTACAGCTGGTCTACAGCTGGTCACTGGTCTACAGCTGGTCACTGGTCTACAGCTGGTCACTGGTCTACAGCTGGTCTACAGCTGGTCACTGGTCTACAGCTGGTCACTGGTCTACAGCTGGTCACTGGTCTACAGCTGGTCACTGGTCTACAGCTGGTCTACAGCTGGTCTACAGCTGGTCACTGGTCTACAGCTGGTCTACAGCTGGTCTACACTGGTCTACAGCTGGTCACTGGTCTACAGCTGGTCTACAGCTGGTCTACAGCTGGTCTACAGCTGGTCACTGGTCTACAGCTGGTGTACAGCTGGTCACTGGTCTACAGCTGGTCTACAGCTGGTCTACAGCTGGTCACTGGTCTACAGCTGGTGTACAGCTGGTCTACAGCTGGTCTACAGCTGGTCACTGGTCTACAGCTGGTCACTGGTCTACAGCTGGTCACTGGTCTACAGCTGGTCACTGGTCTACAGCTGGTCTACAGCTGGTCACTGGTCTACAGCTGGTCACTGGTCTACAGCTGGTCACTGGTCTACAGCTGGTCACTGGTCTACAGCTGGTCACTGGTCTACAGCTGGTCACTGGTCTACAGCTGGTCTACAGCTGGTCACTGGTCTACAGCTGGTCACTGGTCTACAGCTGGTCTACAGCTGGTCACAGCTGGTCACTGGTCTACAGCTGGTCTACAGCTGGTCACTGGTCTACAGCTGGCCTACAGCTGGACTACATCATCATCTCTAAACATCACAAGGTCACACGCTCCTGATGACATCTGGATCTGCTGCGTGGTTCTGTCAGCAGGCTGTGATCTCCAGATGGATGGAGCGAGCAGTTACAGCTCTACTGTGTGTCGGGGTCTTTCCTCTGAGCTCT
>OLKM01002250.1:12500-77228 GCA_900291075.1 Melanogrammus aeglefinus
CCTGCTGAAGGCCAACATCTCCTTCAACGGCTCCGAGGCCCCGGGCCCCAAGGACCAGCGGTAAGCCGCGCACGCACGCACGCACCGCTCACGCACCACGCACACATCGCGCACGCAAGTACCTTGAGCTTCCCTGAACCCTCTCTCTCCTGCCCCCTCTCTCTTCTCTCTCCCTCTCCCTCCCTCCCCCGCCCTCCCCTCCGTCTCCCTTCCTCCCCCCATCGCTCCCCCCTCTCCCCCTCTCTCCCCCTCCCTCCCCCCCTCTCCCTCTCCCCCCTCCGTCTCCCCCTCTCTCCCCAGTGTGTTCCCCAGCTCTCTGCGGTTCCTGATCCAGCAGCACCTCCACCTCCTCCACACACTCCAGGAGAGGGTGCTGAAGAGCCAGTGGCAAGGCATCATGGGGGACGTGTTCATGAAGCTCACCAGCAAAGAGGTAACCATGCCATAACATGTGATATCACATGTTATATAACATGTGATGATAACATGATCATCACCATGGAGAAGCTAGAGGGCTCCTACTCCTCAGCCAATCAGGGGAGAGGATCAGCCTTATGACCTGTGTGACCTGTGACCACAGAGTGACTTCCTGGACCTCTACCTGTCCTACCTGAAGGAGCTCCCGGACTGCCTGGCGCTGGTCGGCCTGCTGACCGCCAGCGCTCACACCGCCGCGCTGCTGGAGGTACGTCACATGACCTGGGAGCAACCTTTGACCTCCAGGGTGGGTCAGACCGTCGGTACCGTTATTAATGTTAACAAGCTTGCGCCCCTCCTGGTCTCCTCTGATTGGCCCTCCTGCCCCTGGCTGTGATTGGCCATCCTCCCCCGGGCTGTGATTGGCCGTCCCCCCTGGCTGTGATTGGCCCTCCTCCCCCTGGCTGTGATTGGCCGTCCTTCCCCGGACTGTGATTGGCCGTCCTCCCCGGGCTGTGATTGGTTAGTGTGAGGGAGACGAGTCGCGGCCATCACTCCAGACCCTGCTGATCCAACCGGTGCAGAGAATTCCCCAATACACCCTGCTGCTACAGGTACACACACACACACACACACACACACACACACACACACACACACACACACACACACACACACACACACACACACACACACACACACACACACACACACACACAAACTGCTGCTACAGGTATACACACACGTACACACGTACATATAGTGTTTATTTATCTCTATGTGTGTGTGTGTGTGTGTGTGTGTGTGTGTGTGTGTGTGTGTGTGTGTTTGTGTGGTGTGTGTTGTGTGTGTGTGTGTGTGTGTGTGTGTGTGTGTGTGTGTGTGTGTGTGTGTGTGTAGGCTCTGCTGAGGCAGACGGATGTAGACCACCCAGACTACTTCCTGCTCCTCGTCTCCATCCAGCAGTTCAGGTCCTTCACCGTCCAGAACCAGGACCTGCTGGGGGCCAACAGGTCTCACTGAACTGTCTAACCCCTACCTCCTCCATGACCTGTCTCTGTACTGTCTAACCCCTACCTCCTCCATGACCTGTCTCTGTATTGTCTAACCCCTACCTCCTCCATGACCTGTCTCTGCACTGTCTAACCCCTACCTCCTCCATGACCTGTCTCTGCACTGTCTAACCCCTACCTCCTCCATGACCTGTCTCTGTACTGTCAAAACCCCTACCTCCTCAATGACCTGTCTCTGTACTGTCTAACCCCTACCTCCTCCTTAATGACCTGTCTCTGTACTGTATAACCCCTACCTCCTTAATGACCTGTCTCTGTACTGTCTAACCCCTACCTGCACCTTAATGACGTCCCTGTACTGTCTAACCCCTACCTGCACCTTAATGACCTGTCCCTGTACTGTTTAACCCCTCCTTAGATGTTCTCTGTGCCCTCCTTTAGGTCCTCCATGAAGCATATGTTCACTGAGTGTGGCTCCCTGAGTCCCCCGAGCAGCTCAATGATGTGGGTAACCTGTAGCGCCAAGCTCCTCCCACTATGATGCTACCCTGTAGCGCCTAGCTCCTCCCACTATGATGCTACCCTGTAGCGCCAAGCTCCTCCCACTATGATGCTAACCCTGTAGCGCCTAGCTCCTCCCACTATGATGCTACCCTGTAGCGCCTAGCTCCTCCCACCATGATGCTACCCTGTAGCGCCTAGCTCCTCCTTCTATGATGCTAAACTGGAGCGCCTAGCTCCTCCCACTATGATGCTAAACTGGAGCGCCTAGCTCCTCCCACTATGATGCTAACCTGTAGCGCCTAGCTCCTCCTTCTATGATGCTAAACTGGAGCGCCTAGCTCCTCCCACTATGATGCTAACCTGTAGCGCCTAGCTTCTCCCACTATGATAATAACCTTTAGCACTCTAGCAATTATTGCCATTAAACCGTAAAAGTAAATTCTTTCCATCTCTCCTCCCTCCCTCCCTCTCTCCCCCCCTCCCCTTCTCTAGAGACCATGTGACCCAGGTGAAGCGCAGTAAGCAGAGGCTCCTGGAGCAGATCCAGTCCCGGACCAGGACACCTTACCAGGACTACCAGGACTACCAGGACTGGGGCCGGGACCCGGACCGGTACCCCCGGGACCGCTGCGGCCCCCTGCCCTACTTCAGCCCGGACCCGGAACCCCGGACCGCCAAGCCCACAGGTCCGTACCCCCCCCCCCCCCCAACGGGACCCCATCAGAGTCCGCCCACCCCACCCCATCTAACGCCAGGCAACCGTCTCCAGGGTTACGCATCATCCCGGAGAGCCACGGCGGGCCATGTAGGCCCCGCCCGGACCCCCAACCGGGGGCGGCGGGCTCTGCGCTGGCCCAGGCCCTGGGGGAGTTCCTTCTGCCCGGGGACCCCCCCGAGGGGGGCGGGGTCTGCGGGGGGGACGGTGACTCGCTGCACGATGGCTCGCTGTTGGACCGCTGCTCCTCCGGCTCCTCCTCCTCCTCCTCCATCGACATCGCCTTCGTCAGGTGTCCCCGCACCTCCTCGGCCCCCCGCCGGGCGCTGGCGGCCAACGTGCCCACGCCCCGCGAGGCCTACGGGGGGGGGCGCCCCAGGGCCTCTCCCCGGGGCTGCGTGTCCCCAGACGAGGCCGTCCTGAGGCGCCACAGCCCCCAGCGCCCCCTGCAGGCCAGCCAGAGGAAGAGCAAGGTGAGGCCAGGATAGGGTGCTCTGGTGAGGCGTGTGATAGTGGAGTGGTAGTGGTGTGATAGTGGAGTGATAGTGGTGTGATAGAGGTGATAGAGGTATGATAGTGGTGATAGTGGTGATAGAGGTGATAGTGAAGTGATAGAGGTGTGATAGTGGTGGTGTGATAGAGGTGATAGTGGAGTGATAGAGGTGTGATAGTGGTGATAGTGGTGTGATAGAGGTGATAGTGGAGTGATAGAGGTGTGATAGTGGTGATAGTGGTGTGATAGAGGTGATGGAGGTATGATAGTGGTGATAGTGGTGTGATAGTGGTGTGATAGTGGTTGATAGGGTGAGATAGTGGTGTGATAGAGGTGTGATAGTGGAGTGATAGAGGTGTGATAGTGGTGATAGTGGTGTGATAGAGGTGATGGAGGTATGATAGTGGTGATAGTGGTGTGATAGAGGTGATGGAGGTATGATAGTGGTGATAGTGGTGTGATAGTGGAGTGCTATTTGTGTGATAGCGGTGAGATAGTGGAGTGATAGTGGTGTGATAATGGTGTGATAGCAGTGTGATAGTGTTGTGATAGCGGTGTGATAGCGGAGTGATAGCGGTGTGATGGTGGAGTGATGGTGGAGTGATGGTGTTGTGATAGTGGAGTGATAGTGGTGTGATAGTGGTGATAGTGTTGTGATAGTGGAGTGATAACGGTGTGATAGTGGAGTGATAGCGGTGTGATAGTGGTGTGATAGTGGTTGATAGTGGAGTGATAGTGGTGTGATAACGGTGTTATAACGGTGTGATAGTGGTGTGATAATGGTGTGATAGTGGTGTGATAACGGTGTCTCCGTCAGTCTCTGAACGGCCTGCAGCTGGACAGCACGGTGAGCTGTGTGGACGCCGGTCCCGACCACGGCCACCGGAGGGCGCTGGAGAGACAGGGCAGCAGCAAGGGGTGTCCCACCCCGACACGCAGGGGCCCGGTCCACCTGGGGAGCAGCCCCCACTCCCTGGAGCCCGAACTACACATCAGCATCCCCCAGGTACATACACACCAACTACATCGTCTAGTATCATACATCACCACGGCCCAGACCCCCAGACCGTCTGACCCCCAGGACCCCGCGGGCCAGGCGTGGGGGGAGGAGCCCCGGTGGAGAGGCGGGGCTGAGGAGATAAGCAACACCCCTCTGAGTGAGCGGGGAAGGAAGCAGGAGAAAGGAGGCTTCAGAAGCTCCTTCAAGAGGCTCTTCAAGAAGAGGTAGGAGATCCTCATGTGTTCATCGATACCATGATATGAACACATGACCCTCATGTGTCCATCAATACCATGATATGAACACATGATCCTCATGTATTCATCTTAATACCATGATATGAACACATGACCCTCATGTGTTCATCAATACCATGATATGAACACATGATCCTCATGTATTCATCTTAATACCATGATACGAACACATGACCCTCATGTGATTATCAATACCATGATACGAACACATTACCCTCATGTGTTTATCAATACCATGATACGAACACATGATCCTCATGTTTTTATCAATACCATGATACGAACACATGATCCTCATGTGTTCATCAATACCATGATACGAACACATGACCCTCATGTGTTTATCAATACCATGATACGAACACATGACCCTCATGTGTTCATATCAATACCATGATACGAACACATGATCCTCATGTGTTCATCAATACCATGATACGAACACATCATCCTCATGTGTTCATCAATACCATGATACGAACACATGACCCTCATGTGTTCATATCAATACCATGATAGGAACACATGATCCTCATGTGTTCATATCAATACCATGATAGGAACACATGATCCTCATGTGTTCATATCAATACCATGATAGGAACACATGATCCTCATGTGTTCATATCAATACCATGATATGAACACATGATCCTCATGTATTCATATCAATATCATCATATGAACACATGATCCTCATGTATTCATGCCATAAATACCATGAAATGAATGACAGGCATGTCGGTCTGCCTGCCTGTCTGTCTGTTTCTCTGTCTGCCTGCCATGTCTACCTACCTGCCTGTCTGTCTCTCTGTCTGCCTCCATGTCTACCTACCTGCCTGTCTCTCTAGAAGTGCGGAGGAAAAGAAGGAGAAGAGTGAAGCAAGCGATCAGGACCAGAGACCGGGACCCCTGGAGGCGGTCCGGGGTACTGCAGTGTGAACACACACCCACACCCACACACACACACACAGGTGATGTTTTATTTCCTGTACCACCATCCCGTTAACTCCTATCTTTTCTATGCTATCAATGGTCTGTTTACACCGACCCCTGGTGGTTAGCCAGGGGAACACGGTACTGCGACTACAATCAATCTGCGTTACTCTTTATGAATATCGTATGTTTTTCATCGGAGCGTCTCTCTGCTCCGATCATTTCCAATTGTAAATAGCAGACTGAGGTCAGAATCCAGAGAGCGCTTCAACTCTGAATGAATGCTGAATACAACATCAAGTATACTCATTCAATATTTATGCTTATTGTTGCAGAGAAAACCTTTCTTTGCCTATTCACAATAAATGATGACTTCTGTACCAAAGACTGTTTTATATGCAGAATAAACAATGACGTTGAGTTAACAGGAAGGTCGTCTGAGTAAGAAGGACGAGACTTGGTCTTAGTTTCCTCTTTAATGTGTTAGCGTTGCCGTCGGTTACACGTCCCAAACAAAATATAGGCAATTATACAATATGTAAAACCAACAGATTTTATTTTACACTATGTACAGATTAGAATGTGTGCGTCGCAACATTAATACATCGGGAGAGCGTTATGACGTCATTAAAACACCGGGAGAGAGTGTTATGACATCCTGAAAACATCAGGAGAGTGTTACGACATGAAAACATCGGAGAGTTATGACATCATAAAAACATTGGATAGTGTTTTGATAGAGCAGAGTAGTGCTGCGGCCTGTACTGCGGATGTGCTGTAGTATTAACAGACACAGGCTCTGGGGTCAAGCAAGGCAGAATGAGGACTTTGCCTAGCTCATTACCTGTTAATAAGCCATGTGACCCATTTGGCTCATTAATTGGTTAACGAGGCACTAGCGATGTGACCCACATGGATAGTTAGCTGTTTAACGTTTAGCAGTAAACAAGCCTTGGCGGTCAAATGACTAGTTACCTGGTTAACGAGCCATGTGGGTCCGATGACTAGTTACCTGGCTAACTAGCTAATGAGCCATGTGGGTCAGATGACTAGTTATCTGGTTAACCAGCTACTACTACTGGTTGACCAGTCAGAGATGTGGAGACCAGTGAGTCCAGGTCACACCTCCAGTAAAGAAAGGACATCTAGTGACAGGAGTTTGTGTGATCGGGTATCAGACAGAGGGGGTGTTACACCGCGACCCCACGCTGACAGGGGGGGGGGGGGGGGGGTTACACCTCCCTGACAGAGGGGGTGTTAAACATGATCCCACACTGACAGTTGGGGGTGGGTTTACACACGACCCCACGCTGACAGTGAATCACTACGCCCTCCACCTCAGTAGTGCGAGTGTTGGTCCTTGACCCAACGGGACCCTTCTGGGGACAGAGGTCTGGTGTTCCACCTATCAGTCCACACACACACACCTCTTCATATATTATATAGACAAAATTTGCTCCTCACCACTTTAAGTGTGACCAGCAGTCGTTCCAATGTCTTAAAAAAACATAAAATTTGACGCGAGGCTAAGTATTAAAATGGTGATTAAAAAATAAAAGTGTTGCTCATGATGTTTCACATAAATACCCCCACACACAATCACACACACACACACACACAAAACACACACACATCCTGTCGGTTGCCATGACGCAAACCAGGAAGTAACAATGTCCATATATGGATTGACAACAGTGACGCATGCAAAGTGAAGATGACCAATCAGTGCTTACTTCCTGTTGGCCCAACCAGACCATGAGCTGCACAACATCACTTCCTGTATGATGTCATCACGTTGCATCAGGACCCTGAGCATCACATCACAGCCTACCCGTTACCATGGCAAAGAGAAGCTCCGCCTGAATCAGGAAGTGATGCCACCCCCCCCCCTCCCAGTCCGTCTGTCTGTCTGCCAGCCTGTCTGTCTGTCCGCCTGTCTGTCTGTCAGCCTACCTGTCTGCCCGTCAGTCTACCTGACAGGCAGACTGTCTGTCTGTCAGCGCTGGAGAGAAGGCGACTATCTCCAGAGTTACTTAGTGTTCCTTATCTGGTTTCTATTCACCTCCATTAAATAGGTCGGGTTAGCGCGGCGCAGCGGCTAGCAGGAGGCTCCGAGGGACCCACGGGTGGAGAGGAGGAGGAGGAGGAATGAAAGAGAAGCCGGGAACGTCTGTGGAGCGCAAGCAGTAGCAGTAATTGTATTAGCCGTAGCAGCGCTAGCCGTAGCCGTAGCAGAAATAGCTTTGATGGTGGACTTGGTTTCCCAGGATGCTTTGCAGGGTCGTAAAGCAGAGGATGATTTCCAGGAGGGTGGACTGAGTTCATCCCGCCTCGGACCATCCGTTCACGCCACCAGCTGCTCCTCAGGCCCCCGGGGGGGATGTGTGTTTGTGTGAGTGAGTGTTTGTCTGTGAGTGTGTTAGTGTGTGTGTGCATCAGTAACTGTTCTCGTGGCCGGCAAGGATGTAGAGATTGCTGTGGGCCGTGGGGTTGTCTGTCGGCCGGCTCTCCAACACCACCACCCTACACACACACACACACACACACACACACACACACACACACACACACACACACACGCGCAGGTTTACATCCCAGTGCTGCCCCCCAGCCTCCACCACCAACACTCAGAGGACAGACCTTCAACACCGTCAGAGAGCTGGTTCAGAGGAGAGGGAACCGGGAACAGAGAGGGAACCGGAACTGGGAACAGAGAGGGAACAGACATGGAACCGGAACCAGGGAACAAAGAGGGAAAAGAAAAGGAACCGGAACCGGGAACAGAGAGGGAAACGTAACCGTAAACAGAGAGGGAACCGGAACCGGGAACAGAGAGGGAACCGTAACTGGGAACAGAGAGGGAAACGTAACCGTAAACAGAGAGGGAACCGGAACCGGGAACAGAGAGGGAACCGTAACTGGGAACAGAGAGGGTACCGGGGGTACAGAGAGGGTAGAGGGGGTACCTGGCCCGTGCGCTGTGCTCCCCCGGCTCTGGGTTGCGCCATTCCAGGCTTCTTCAAACCATCACACACAAACCGCCGTTATGAGGGTGTGTACGGATATATATATTTATATATATATATATAAATATATATGAGAGAGAGAGTAGATATATGAGAGAGAGAGAGAGAGAGAGATATAGAATTTGAGTAGATAGCGTTATGAGGGTGTGTACGGATATATATATTTATATATATATATATAAATATATATGAGAGAGAGAGAGAGAATATATTTGGTAGTGTTTGTGTATAGTGTGTGATACTGTGGATAGTAGTGTGTGTGGTAGTGTGTATGTGTGGTAGTGTGTGTTTTTGTGTGTATAGTGTACATGTGTGGTAGTGTGTGTGTATCTAAAGTGTGGAGGGGGGGTCTCACCTGTCTGAGCCCAGCAGTCTGAAGATGCGCGTGCTGTCAGAGATCTCCTGGGTGATCTGAGGAGAACACAGTCAGTGTAGTAACGATAAACTGAGCATTGCCCTGCCCCCTACAGGCCGCCGCCGGTACCTCATTGGTCTTGAAGCTCCGCCCCTGCATGCCGTGTCTCCAGAAGGCCAGCACACTGTCCTGTAAACACACTGAGGACACAACAGGAGTCAACACACTGTCCTGTAAACACACTATTCTGTAAACACACCGAGGACACAACAGGAGTCAACACACTGTCCTGTAAAAACCCTCATGGTGGTTGTTTAGGATGGTGGCAGGTTGAAGTTTTCGCACCTATGGCTTCGATCTGGAAGTTGAAGGTGAGCTCTGCTGAGAGCTTCCTGCTGGACTTCAGCCTCCCTTGAAGATTCACGATCTTAATACATCCTGAGAGAGAGAGAGAGAGAGAGAGAGAGAGAGAGAGAGAGAGAGAGAGAGAGGAGAGAGAGAGAGAGAGAGAGAGAGAGAGAGAGAGAGAGAGAGAGAGAGAGAGAGAGAGAGAGAGAGAGAGAGAATTAATTATTAAACAACATACCAAGCACAAGAAGTGTGTGTGTTTGTGTGTACCTGTAGCAGCAGGGTTGTGTGTGTGTGTGTGTGTGTGTGTGTGTGTGTGTCTCTGGCTGACTGTGTGTGTGCAGTGTGCAGGCAGTGTGTGTGTGTGTGTGTGTGTCGTGCTGTGTGTGTGTGTGTGTGTGTGTGTCTCTCTCTCTCTCTTACGGTCCAGGCAGACTAGGATGGTGTCTCTCTCCAGCTGCGTGACGTGGATTACGCAGGACTGGGGCGTGTCTGCAGAGGGGGAGGAGAGGAGGGGGAGGGGGAGAGAGAAGGTTTAGTTCCACGTTCAGGATGACGCTGACGGCTAAGAGGGAAAAACCCGCTTTGTTGCCATGGTAATTGGAAGGCCGGGCGGGCCACCCGGTCCAGGGGTCTCACCGGACTCTGTGAACCAGGAGGCGGTTGCGTTGGGGTTGACGGTTCCGAAGCGGACCACCTGGCCCACCTCGGTGCCCTTGCTGACGGCCACGCAGACCAGGGGGTAAGTGTGCTCCGGGACCACCAGCATGTCGAACACCTCCAGGGGGCAGGGCAGGGGGAAGTCCATGTTCTGGGGGGGTACAGGGGGCTTTTACTATGAAGGCCTTTACTATTAGTACTATTACACTATCATTCAAATGATGTTATAACCATTACTACTATAAATATGTTTGAATTATTATTACATTATTATTATTACACTATCATTTAAATGATATTATAATCATTATTACTATAAACGTTATAATTATTATACGTACATTATTATTATTACACTATCATTTAAATTATATTATAATCATTATTACTATAAATATGTTATAATTATTATTAAATTATCACATTATCATTTAAATGATATTATAATCCTTATTACATTATTATCTTCACATTATCATGATTATCTTATTATGAACACATGATCATAAAGATAACCTTATTATGAACACATGATCATAATGATTACCTTATTCTGTACGCATAATAATAATAATAATGATTTGAACCTTGATCAGCATGAACTTCTGCATGGAGTCGACCCACTCGAACAGAACGATGCTGGACTGGAACGCCCCGCACAGGTACTTATGGCCGGTGTAGGGGTTACGCACTACAGAACACACACACACACACACACACACACACACACACACACACACACACACACACACACACACACACACACACACACACACACACACACACACACACACACACACACACACACACACACACACACAAAAAGACAGAGAAACACACACACACACAACACAGACTTAAAGACAGAGAAACACACACACACACACACACACACACACACACACACACACACACACACACACACACACACACACACACACACACACAAACACAGAGACACACACACACACACACACACACCACACACACACACAGTAGAGGATATAGTAAATAAAGTATGAATATAGCATATCTACAGTATGTATACTGTCTACAGGGTGAGAGCGGCCCACTCACCCACGCAGCACTTCTGGCAGCCTTTAGTGTCTGGAATCTTATTGGTCACCGCAAACTTCCTGTTCAACACGCCGTGGATAGAGAAAAAAGGTTAACAATGAATCCTAGCCTAGGGTAGCAGTGTTACGTACAGTATAGCATGGCATGGCATATGGCTATGCATAGCCTTGTGTAGAAGGGCTATGTGTAGCTTAGCAGTGCTATGCCTAGCATAGGGAATAGCCTAGTGTAGCTGTGCTATGTGCAGCATAAGATAGCCTAGTGCAGCAGGGCTGTGCTACTCATAGCCTAGGGTAGCAGGTTAGCTGTGCTGCAGTCACCTGGGGATCATCTTGTCGGGCAGCCTGTGCGTAGGGATGGCCACCGGGAGCTTCTGCATGTGGCGGGCATGGTCAAAGAGACCGGGGAGGCTGTGAGAGTACAGCTGGGACGCCTTCCCTGGAAGACACAGGGATAGCATGTACAGGGTTAGCATGTAGAGCTAGACACAGAGAGTTAGCATGTAATGCTAGACACAGAGGGTTAGCATGTAGTGCTAGACACAGAGGGTTAGCATGTAGTGCTAGACACAGAGGTTAGCATGTAGTGCTAGACACATAGGGTTAGCATGTAGCGCTAGACACAGAGGGTTAGCATGTAGCGCTAGACACATAGGGTTAGCATGTAGCGCTAGACACAGAGGGTTAGCATGTAGGGCTAGAACGAGTGTTAGCATGTAGAGCTAGATAGCGGGTTAGCATGTAGCACTAGACACTTACCAGAGATGGAGAGCAGGCTGCTGTTCATGACGTAGAGCCACGTACATCTCCTGGGGAACAACTGAGAGAACAACACCACATTACCATGGTGACCACCGACTCCTCCCACCATGTCACCATGTTGACCATTGACTCCTCCCACAACGTAACCATGGTGACCACCATCTCCACGTGACCACCAATCTCTGTATTCAGGCTAATGGCAGTTGTGGTTGTGTGAGCGTAGCAGCGAACATAATGATGTCTCAGGGTGGCAGCTATTGTAGCATAGCTTCTCTGTAGAGTATGATGATTTGTTAGCGCTGTGGCTAACGTAGCATACCTGCTCCATGGATGTTTCATGCAGCTCGTTGAGGTTGAGGGTGTAGATGCCCTCCTCCGCCCCGAATATCAAATACTGGTCTGTAACAAAGACAAAATAACGTTCTATCGGGGATCAGGAACATTTGAACGAGGCCGGGCCAGAGAGCTCAGGGAGCGTCTGATTAGCTACCTCTGGTGTCGGGGTTGATCCAGGAAGTAGCACAGTGGATCTTCAGAGGACAGCCGTTAAACACCTTAGAGAAACATGCCCCCATCTTAGGACGGACACACACACACACATACAGAGTTAGGCTAGCAGTCTGGAGATCCTAATATTCCTAGAGGGCAGATAGTGCTCATAACTTGTTATTAATAAGTTGTATGTTAATAATAATGGACTTACATGAACTTTGGGTGTTGGAGGGAGGCCGTTGCTGATCGGCTTCTGAAACCAAAACACATTCAATAAGGTTCACTCACTACCATCGTGAGCTCCTTCCGTCACAAAGCGAGGGTTCACTGTGATTGGTGGGTCACCTCCCATAGCCCCGCCCACTTTCTGTGTTTGTGAGAATCACACGACTCAGCTCGGAGCAACCGATTGGCTCAGGTCAAGCCACGCCCACTTCTATAACAGTGATTCTATAAGACCTTGGCCGAGGTCTGGGTTGGTTCAGCAAACCTGGACTAGTGCTGGTTCAGCAGACCTGTGCTGTGTTCCAATATCTATACTTCCATGAGGACACCTAAACGTAGTACACTATCCGCACTCACTAAGTGCGCTAATTTTCAGATGCCAGTGTTGTTTCAAACCGGAAATTACGATCACGACCCCCGCCGCGGCTCCTCCCCCGCAATGAACATCCCGGTTTGAACGGTGAACTCTTCATGCCTATCAGCTATAAAAAGCTATAAAAACTACAAAATGACTATTAATGCAGGCTATGTGGAAAATGCGCCGACTTTGGCTCAGCCTGGCTTCGCCCTCTTCCACTACGTAGCTAAGATGGCTGCCGTTGAGTACGAAAAGTGTACATCCGTCCACACTGCTCGATTTGAGCGTTTTGAGTACACCAACCGGGTCCTTTCAGTACACTGATTTTTGCCCGACCTGAATTGGAACACCCTACGTACTCAAACTAAGGCTAGTAAGTACAGATAGTATGGATATTGGAACACAGCACTGGACTAATGCTGGTTTAGGTCTGGGTCTAGACCTGGACCAGGTGGTGGTCTGGGTCTAGACCTGGACCTGGACCAGGTGGTGGGGGGTGTGGTCTGGGTCTAGCCCCAGACCAGGGGGTGTTGTGTGGGTCATACCGGGGTGTCCTTCTTGTCCTTGCGGGCCGGTACGCTGGGGGGCATGGTGGACTGTCTCTCTGACGGACCCTCTCTCTCTCCGTTCTGGGAGGAGCTCAGAGCGTTACCTGGGGGGGGGGGGGACAGGGTGCAGAACAGAGACAGGTCATTAAGGAGCAGGTAGGGGTTAGACAGTAATGAGAGAGGTCATTAAGGAGCAGGTAGGGGCTAGACAGTAATTAAGGAGCAGGTAGGGGTTAGACAGTAATGAGACGTCATTAAGAAGCAGGTAGGGGTTAGACAGTAATGAGACAGGTCATTAAGGAGCTGGTAGGGGTTACAGTAATGAGACAGGTAATTAAGGAGCAGGTAAGGGTTAGACAGTACAGAGACGTCATTAAGGAGCAGGTAGGGGTTAGACAGTAATGAGACAGGTCATTAAGGAGCAGGTAGGGGTTAGACAGTAGAGAGACAGGTCATTAAGGAGCAGGTAGCGGTTAGACAGTCAAGAGACAGGTCATTAAGGAGCGGGTAGGGGTTAGACAGTAGACAGGTCATTAAAGGAGCAGGTAGGGGTTTGACAGTACAGAGACAGGTCATTAATGTACAGGAAGGGGTTAGACAGTACAGAGAAAGGTCATTCATGTACAGGAAGGGGTTAGACACTACAGAGAAAGGTCATTCATGTGCTGGTAGGGGATAGACAGTAGAGACAGGTCCTTTATGTGCAGGTAGGGGATAGACAGTAGAGACAGGTCCTTTATGTGCAGGTAGGGGATAGACAGTAGAGACAGGTCCTTTATGTGCAGGTAGTGGATAGACAGTAGAGACAGGTCCTTTATGTGCAGGTAGGGGATAGACAGTAGAGACAGGTCCTTTATGTGCAGGTAGGGGGTAGACATTTAGGTAGGCTGAGGATAGCTGTGTGATGAGTCCGCTGCTGTTCGTCTCAACATAACTACTGCCCGTGTTGGGCCCCGCTGGCATCTCATGGAGGATCAGCCTGATATCGCTAAGGTCATAAGGTCATTGCCAAGATAAGCTACCAGCTCAGCTACAAGCTATGCCACAAGCTCAGCTACAAGCTATGCCACAAGCTCAGCTACAAGGACATCCATAAGCTAAGCTACCAGGTCAGACACACAGACAGTGTCCACTCTGATACACTACAGCTAGCTTCAGTGTTTATCGTGGAGGACCACTCCCCTCCCCTCCACCCCCACCCAGACCAGCTCAGGCGACCAATGATACGGCCGGAATCCATGGATTGGAATATTACAGAGCTAGCTAGCATGCTAACAGGTCCTCCGTGTGCAGGCACCCAGTACGCCAGGCTGCTAAACGTTGATGTGAAGATATGAACATAAAAATAAACCAGACAACATGAACAGATGGGCGGGTCTGAGGAAAGAGGTGGACCAATCAGAGGCTGGGGTTAATGGGACTATGGAAGAGAACACAGGGATCTGGGGTCTAAACTACCAATCAGCTGCTCTTACTCGCGTCCTTCTCCTCCTCCTGCACCTCCTTCACCTCCTGCAGAACCTCCCAGGCCTCTTCCAGTTCCTCCTCAGTATGAGGGGCGTGGAGCCACTCCCAGAAATGTCTAAAACTCCCATCATCCCCCGGGGCGGTAAGGTCGCCGGCCACGCCCTCCACGCTGTCGTTACCTAGGCTACTGCGGCGGTGGGGGGGCAGCCGGGGGGGCGGGGGCCGTGGGGGGACGTTGGATGGCTTGGCCGGGCTGGAGCTCAGCGGGATTGGACAGCGCTTGATGGTCCCGCCCCCTCCGCTGTCGTCCTCGCTGTGTGATTGGCTGTCGTCGAGTTTCTGCAGCGGCTGTGGCGGCGGCTGGGAGACGGACTTGGGCTGAGGGTCAGAGAGGCTCTGTTACCAGCAGACCTCCCCCAACACTCACTGGTTAGTCACTGTATACACCTAACTACTCACTAGTGAGTCACTGTAAACACCTAACTACTCACTGGTTAGTCACTGTATACACCTAACTACTCACTAGTGAGTCACTGTAAACACCTAACTACTCACTAGTTAGTCACTGTAACATCTTCCTATTTCTAACTACTCACTAGTTCAGTCACTGTAAACACCCAACTACTCACTAGTAAGTCACTATAAACATCTTCCTACTCACTAGTCACCCACTATAGACATCTTCAAATAACTAACATTAGGGTTCAGGGTTGTTCAGGGTTGTTCAGGGTGAACACCCCCCCCCCCCCCCGCCCCTTCTGGAGTCTAACCCGACCCCAACATGCTCGTACATGCCCGGTGTCGTCAGTCAATCACCGGCGTGGGCTACAGTGACAGCCGGTGACCAGAGGGGGTTCTGGTGCTGCCCTCTGAGCTAAACCAACAGACCAAGTCAGGCGGCGCCTTTATTGGCTGTTCCTACCTTGGGAGGCAGTGGGGGCGGGACCTTGGGCCTCATGATGGTGCTTGATTTGCTGAAAGGAGAGAAGAGGGAGGAGTTTCACAGTTGAGTTTCACAGTTGACTGGCTGGGATGCTTTAACCGTTTAAGGGAGATGAGACCACCGTATGTTTGGGCTCTCTTGATTGGATGGATGTAATCTAGCAGTTAATCACAAGGCAGTAACTAACACATGAGGGTTAGTTGATCCCCCAGATGGCCAGAGTCCAGGCGTCCACACACACTGGTCAGGAAGACAGACGGCTCTCTGTTCATCACTTCCTGTCAACATGCTGTGACCTCATCCCTGGAGACCGGCCAGTGGGTGTGGAAGCCCTTATACGGGCGTCAGAAGGATGACTGACACACAAAGGACCAATGGAAGTAGCTTAGGCAGCCAATCAAAGTGAAGCCTACAGAAGCAGGAAGCCAAAGTCCATAAATAATCCTGTATTCAAGATGTTAATAACAATGGAACCATTGACACCAGCTGTGTTACTGGTTCCTTATCCCATAGAGACCAGTGGGTCGCTCTGGTCCTAGAAGCACACACAAGCTAGAAGCATGAGCGCACACACCCACACACACCCACAACCAGACACAAACACACGCACAAAGTGGAGATACAGACATCAGGTTCCTGTCTAACCGTCTGTCTCTCTTGGTCTACTGTCTCTCTACCCGTCTCTAAAGCAGGCTACACACCAACGCTGCAGTGCCGCATTGTGCAGTTTACGCGCGGTAAGTTCCAGTGGACAGGACAGTGTTGCGGCACGTCTCCGAGCGCTGGGGCGCGTCTAGCCGGCGCCGATGTGGGCTAGTGCATCCGAAATAATGGGGGTGTTCTTTTTGCTTCGGCGCCGGTGTGTGTTGGGCTTAAGTCTGTCTCTCACTGTGTTTGTTAACCTCTCTCTACCAGACTGTCTCTCTCTACCAAACTGTCTCTCTCTAACCGTCTGTCTCCCCTTCTATCAGTCTGTCACTCGCAACTACATCTTCCTCTCTTTACCTTTCCGTCTGTCTGCCACCTGTCTGTCCATCTACCCATCTGATTCTCCAGATTGTGCAGCAGTAGCCAGACCATCAGTGACATCATCAGCTTCTGTCCCTGCGGTTGGCTACTGGCACTTCGTGTCAGCATCAAGGATAGCATTCACACAGCGAGTCGACAACACACCCAGAAACACACACACTCACACGAACACGCACACGATGCATGTGGTGCGATGGTGTCTTCTGCATGAAGATGTGTGGATGAAACTGTGAGGGGCATCATCTTCCTCCTGCGCCTCCTCCTGCTCCTCCCCCCGGAAACGGGGTTCCAGGGGGGGGAGGAGGAGGGGGGAGATGGAGGGGAGATGGGGGGAGGCAGGCGGGGGATTCTCTTTGAGACTGGGGAGGGACTTACTGGGTGTGAGTTTCATCATCATCAGCACCATCATCATCCTCATCATCATCATCCCCTAAGTGTGCCATGTGACCCCTGAGGGAGGGACGGGAGGGAGAGAGAGGAGGATGGAGGGGGAGAGAGAAAGGGAGGAGGGAGAGATAGAGGAGGGAGAGAGAGGGAGGAGGACGAGAAAGGGAGAAGGGAGAGATAGGAGGGAGGAGGAGGAGGGAGAGAGAGGGAGGGGGGAGGGATGGAGGGAGGGAGGGGGAAGGAGAGAGGGCAGAGGAGGAGAGGGAGGAAGGAGGAGGAAAGAGGGAGGAGGAAGAACTCAGTAAAGCCAGAATCATTTTCTCTCCCTCCAGACACTATACTGGACTTTAAAACCGAGCCTCCATATCACCCCTAGTGTTTATCATATCACCCCTAGTGTTTATCATATCACCCCTAGTGTTTATCATATCACCCCTAGTGTTTATCATATCACCCCTAGTGTTTATCATATCACCCCTAGTGTTTATCATATCACCCCTAGTGTTTATCATATCACCCCTAGTGTTTATCATATCACCCCTAGTGTTTATCATATCACCCCTAGTGTTTATAATATCACCCCTAGTGTTTATCATATCACCCCTAGTGTTTATAATATCACCCCTAGTGTTTATAATATCACCCCTAGTGTTTATAATATCACTCCTAGTGTTTATAATATCACTCCATGTTTATCATATCACCCCTAGTGTTTATCATATCACCCCTAGTGTTTATAATATCACCCCTAGTGTTTATAATATCACCCCTAGTGTTTATCATATCACCCCTAGTGTTTATAATATCACCCCTAGTGTTTATAATATCACCCCTAGTGTTTATAATATCACCCCTAGTGTTTATAATATCACCCCTAGTGTTTATAATATCACCCCTAGTGTTTATAATATCACCCCTAGTGTTTATAATATCACCCCTGGTGTTTATAATATCACCCCTGGTGTTTATAATATCACCCCTAGTGTTTATAATATCACCCCTAGTGTTTATCATATCACCCCTAGTGTTTATCATATCACTCCATGTTTATCATATCACCCCTAGTGTTTATCATGTCACTCCATGTTTATCATATCACCCCTAGTGTTTATCATATCACCCCTAGTGTTTATCATATCACCCCTAGTGTTTATAATATCACCCCTAGTGTTTATAATATCACCCCTAGTGTTTATAATATCACCCCTGGTGTTTATAATATCACCCCTGGTGTTTATAATATCACCCCTGGTGTTTATAATATCACCCCTAGTGTTTATAATATCACCCTAGTGTTTATCATATCACCCCTAGTGTTTATCATATCACTCCCAGTGTTTATCATATCACCCTAGGTGTTTATCATGTCATTCCATGTTTTATCATATCACCCCTAGTGTTTATAATATCACTCCTAGTGTTTATAATATCACCCCTAGTGTTTATAATATCACTCCTAGTGTTTATAATATCACTCCATGTTTATCATATCACCCCTGGCTGCTTCCTAAATACTGGACACCCATCTAGGACCCCAGACCCATCGTAGGGCGGAGGAGTTCATCACCCTGGCCCTGAAATCTAGAATTATACCTACAAGTTCAAATCACACTTTATAAATCACAAATTAAATCATTGATTAGGATTCACTGAGGAGATGCTACGTAGAGACAGAGCCCTCATGCACGTGTGTGTGTGTGTGTGTGTGTGTGTGTGTGTGTGTGTGTGTGGTGTGTGTTGTGTGTGTGTGTGTGTGTGTGTGTGTGTGTGTGTGTGTGTGTGTGTGTGTGTGCGCGCGCCATGCAGCAGCAAAGCGTCGCCAGCAGCAGTAGAAGAAGAAGCATGTTAATCGAGCGTGATTGGCTGGTTATAAGCTGCCGCTATATCATGATTGGCTGGTGATTGGCCGTTAGAGCATCAGGGAGTGGGCGGGGCCGACTCACCTATGCTGTAGCTCCTCCTCAACAGACTTCAGAAGGCTCCTGGTGGAGGGAGAGAGAGACAGGTGAAGAGGGGTCAGTAACCAGGTCATTGGGTTATGACCAAGTGATAGAGATGGAGATTAACGAGCTAAGTGATAGAAATATAGATGGAGACGGAGAGATGGAGATAGATAGCAATATAGGTAGAGATAGAGAGAGTAATGGAGATATAGATAGTAGTATAGAGATAGATAGTAATATAGCTGGAGATGGTAGAGATATAGATAGTAATGGAGATGGAGATAGATAGTAATATAGCTGGAGATTGTAGAAAATAGAGATAGATAGTAATAGAGATGGAAGATATAGAGATAGAGATAGTAATAGTTGGTAGAGATAGAGGGAGAAAGAGACTGACTTGTTCCCGCTGAGCAGACTTGGCGACTCGTGGCCGTACTCTGACCTCAGGTCCTGAGGAGATAAAAACACACTTTTAACTAAAGCTCTCACTTTAGAATTCCATCGCACTTTAGAAACACATTTTCAAATAAGTAACATTGAATAAGTATTGATAGATAATTATGTTTAATAACTTATTTAATTACTGATGTTCAACATCCATGAGCGCCTGTGTGACACCAAACTAACACAGAGCCAGCTACACACAATACCGTCTGGAAGAGATGCACAACACACACATGCACACGCTCACACAACACACACACACACAGGCAACAGACAGACAGTGAGGTTTGGTTCAGAGGTTAAGACAGCGAGATGCAGAGGAATGATGGAGAGTAGGAGGAGAATCATCACTATCATATAACCCAGTGACATAGAAGAGATAGTATCAGTAGTAGTATCCAACCCAGTGACAAAGAAGATAGTATCAGTAGTACCATCCAACTCAGTGACATAGAGAGATAGTATCAGTAGGACTGTCCAACCCAGTGACACAGAAGAGATAGTATCAGTAGGACTGTCCAACCCAGTGACATAGAAGAGATAGTATCAGCAGTACTATCCAACCCAGTGACATAGAAGAGATAGTGTCAGTAGGACTGTTCAACCCAGTGACATAGAAGAGATAGTGTCAGTAGGACTGTCTAACCCAGTGTCATAGAAGAGATAGTAGTCTCATTAGTCCCATCATAAGTAGCCAATGGTTTTCTTTTTGGGACAACTGCTCCAAAGTTGTGTGTTTGTCAGGTGGTGAGGTTGTGCGGCTTGTGTGGTTGCGTCGTCAATGGGTTGCGTAGCTTGTAGAGGGAGGATGAAGTAAATAACGAGTGATGAGGGACAGGAGAACTGTGTAGTGGGTCGCATTGTGTAGCAGTGTGCTGCTAACACAGCTACACAACCAGTAGTAGGAGAACCATTCCAGTACGTGAGCCAGCAGTCAGCGCTGACCACAGACCAACGTACCAGTCCTAACCAGTTGGAACCACTGGTAAGCAGCTCACTCCACTCTTAATGAGTTTCAACCAGCCTAAAGTTGTCATAACCAGTTTAAGGTGGTCTGAACCAGTAGAAACCAGTGAAAAGGAGTTAGAACCGTTACTAGTTTAAAGCAGTCTTACGGTGTCATAATCACTTCTAACTGGACCTAAACCATGTTAGCTCATCATAACCAGATGTAATGAGTCATAAGCAGTTTCAACTAGACATAACCCCTGGTTAGCAGTTTCTAAGCAAACACAGCCAGTGATAATCACACATTACCAGTTGAAACCAGTCCAAACCGGTCATCCCCAAGTGAGAGGCTTAACTGAGTAGGGAAACACAACAAAACACTAAAGACGTGTGGTAAAAAATGAAGGGGTGAACAGCATGAGGGGGATGGGACCATGAAGGAGTGAACAGCCTGAGGGTGAGGGGACCATGAAGGGGTGAGGTGACCATGAAGGGATGAACAGCCTGAGGGTGAGCAAGGCTGACGGATGAACCCATAAAGAGAGAATGATAAAGAGTCATAGAGAGGAGAAAGAAAAATGAGACAACACAGAAGAAGAAGGAGGAGGTGAAGTAGAGGCAGGAGAGACAGCCGACTGACGGACTCACGGACAGAGAGAGAGAGGTAGAGAGAGGTAGAGTAGTACCAGGTTAGGTCTTGCAGTATAGTAGAGCTCCTCAAAACAGTCCAGATAAGGCTCTGAGGCTTGCTGGTCAGTAGGACAGAACAAGAGACAACACGTTAGTACAGCTCGCCGCTAACTGCTAGCAGCTAACAGCTAACAGGTAGCAGACACCTGCCGACAGATAGCAGCTTCCTGCTACCAGCAAGCAGATACTTGCCAACAGATAACAGCTACCTTCACAGCTAAACTGCTCCCAGATATCAGCTTCCTGCTTACACCCACCTGCTCCTAGCCCACTGATCCCAAATAATGGCTCAGAGTTAGCAGCTAACTGCCCACCTGCTTTCGGCTAACAGCTAGCATCCACCTGGCAACCCCTCCTTACTATGACCCAACCTCTGCCTGCTAGTGAGGATGGGCTGAAAGCTCTAGACAAGGTGATGAGGAGAGAAGATGACCGCTATCTGATAGCTAGCTCAACAGAATGGACAGATATATAGCTAGCTATCTGTACAGCAGCCTATAAATAACATTTAACTATATTAATAATAATAATTAAATATTTCCACTAGATGTGGAGGATTTGACGAATAATGATTCAGAGGAACTGATGAGACATAACGCTGAACAGACAGAGACAGAGAGAGACAGAGACAGAGACAGAGACAGAGAGAGACAGAGAGAGAGACACACACATAGAGACAGAGAAAGAGAGAGAGAGACAGAGAGAAAGAGAGAGACAGAGAGAGACAGAGAGAGAGAGACACACATAGAGACAGAGAAAGAGAGAGAGACAGAGAGAAAGAGCGAGAGACACACAGAGACAGAGAGAGAGAGACAGAGACAGAGAGAGACGGAGAGACAGAGAGAAAAGGAGAGACAGAGAGAGAGACACAGAAACAGAGACAGAGACGGAGAGACAGAAAGAGAGACAGAGAGAGGGCGACAGAGAGAAAGACAGAGGGAGAGAGAGAGAGCGAGAAGAGAGAGGCGGTGGTCATGCAGATCAACTCTCTCATTCACTCCTTCCATGGTCATCAACTCGGAAACGGTTTGTTGACGGTAACGTTGTTTACCGGGACTGTAGCTTAACAACAACGGTTACCACGGTAATCCATGTCCAGGTAGAGTACGGTTTCCATGGAAACGAAGGAGTCACCTGGTTAGTATGAAGCCCAGCGACCCACCGTGCAACCCAGGAGAATACTGAATGATTAGCCAGGGTCTGGTTACCCAGGGTCTGGTTAACCAGGGTCTGGCTACCCAGGGTCTGGTTGCCAGGTTACCAGGGTCTGGTTAACCAGCATCTGGTTAGGTGTGTTACTACCCTCTGCACACAGACACAGACACACACACACACACACACACACACACAGACACACAGGGGGACACTCACCGCTTCGTGGTGCGGCTCTGTCTCCTTCCTCAACGGAGGATCAAACTTCACCTGACCAACTGGGCGAGAGACACAGACAGAGACAGAGACAGAGACAGAGACAGAGACAGAGAGAGAGAGAGAGAGAAGATGATTAATTTGTGTTACTGTGTGTTTTGGGTAAAGGTTTGCCCAAAACACGGAGCTGGAACGTGTTACATTGTACAGCGTGTTACATTGTGTAGCGCGTTACAATTTGAAGCTATTATATATTATTAGGGCTGCCCCCGACCAAAGATTTTGTTAGTCGACTAGTAGTCGTTATTCCAAGCCATTAGTCGAATAGTCGTCGCACGTTTATGACATAATATACTTAAACTTTGCTGCAGCGATGCATCATATATTCCGTTGCATCCACAACATCTACAGCAACTCCTGTTACCGGAGAAAGAGAGCGTCTTTTTCTGCTTCCTTCCACATCTAACAAACACTGGGACAAATGTAGTTGATTCCTGTTTTGAACTGAGAAACTGAAAACTGAAAACAGTGAGCGGAAGGCCGGGACCCTATAATGTTCAGCTAACTGTTGTCAGTAACAGTTACGAAAGTAGCGTTTGCGTGCGCGCGGGAATTGCAGTGTGTGTGTGTGTGAGAGTGGACGAGCGAGGAGAGCGAGCGATGGCGTGTCAGTTTTTCGTGAAGTAATGAACGAGTCTGGTTGTGTCTGTACAAACGTGTACTGTAAAGTTAGTGAAACTAAGAATAAAGTACCCAGCCTGTCAATAATCGGCGGCCGCTTCCTTCTGACCATATTCCGAACTATAAGCAGAACCACTGCCGGTCAAGATGAAGGGTGTTACCCCGATAGAACATACATATCATAATTAGTATGATTTAATTAGTATGATTTGATGGAGTTAAAAAAATAAATATACTTTTTTTTTTTTTTTTTCTGTGACTAACCGACCAATGAAACTTGGTCGACTGAGACTCTTCTCATCGACTAAAGTTTGGCCGACTATTAGGGGGCAGCCCTATATATTATGTAGGGTGTTATATTGTGTAGCTTGTTGTATTGTGTACCGTGTTACATTGTACTATATTGTGTAATTGTGTAGTTGTGTTGCATCACTTACAGTTGATCTCTGACAGCGTCTTCTCCTCTCTAGTGCCCCTGCTGGTGGAGCGGATGCGGTGCGGGACGGACACTGGAGACTGGAGACAGACACATACTCAGTTAGACAGACACACACTCAGTTAGACAGACAGACACACACTCAGTTAGACAGACAGTCACACACTCAGTTAGACAAGTCAGACATTCAAGGACCGAAGGACGTTTGAAACAATGATGACACAGCAGAACAACCAATCACAGCAATGCAACGCACCATGACATCAGAACCCTTACTAGCAGAGTAAGGGTTCTGTACTTCTTAAATCTACAGAGCCTCACAGGGATTCAAACCCCCAACCTGGGTCACTGGAACAGTACTATGTCCATTGAGCAGCACTGGGAATTGAACCCCTGACCAGCAAGACCACTAATAACGGTTCATAGCACTTCCTCTGTAGGCCAACTAGTAGCAGGTGTACTTTGCAGAGCACTGGGTGATGTAAACATTTGAATCGGTAAACTACCGGACTGATCCGCAATGAAGCGCTTTGTGATTCTTTATTTTTTGTGTGGGAATCTAGGGCTGTTTGTCCCCAACTGTATAATTTTTGCAGAGATCACATGTGGGACTCCTTTATGCTGCCAGATTTCTTCAAACAACCCTTATCATTACCATCCTCCAACCACTTGTCGTTCAACAGACATTTCCCCATAATGTCACTAATACCTAGTTTCCACTGAGCGGGGCAGATCGGGGCGGCTTGGAGCGGGACAGCTTGGTTACGCTAAATCTGGTTGGCGTTTTCCACCGCTGACACTCCCCTGATGGGAGGGCGGGGTTTAAGCCGGAGGGCGATAGCTACGTAAGCATTGAGCAAGGCAAACTTTTGCTCGACATTTCTTCAATAAACAAACTGTTTGTTGGTTTTTATCCCCGTCGCACAGAAGTGACGATTCTGTCGACCAATCAACGGACGGCGTGTGTAGCGCCACCTTTATCGGCACCCAGTCAGACTGCTTGGTACCCCAAGGGAGGAGATAGGAGCTGCAGCTCAGCACGCTTATTTTGGGCCCCTGCCCAACTTTTGGCGGTTGAATTGCAACGAACTGAACCGCAGCGATCGGTGGAAACGAGTCCTAAGCGCTTCGCTGGCTGACCGACTCTTTCTCCGCTCACTCTAGCTCCCGCGAGGACTACCTGCGTATCTCTCACTCTGTCACCGCCACACCTTCTCCAGTAGCCTTCTAGTTCTGGATCTACGGAATCCAGATGACACCTGCACACAACACATGCTACCCCCAAATGTACTCTGGTCAAGTAGGAAATTGCGTTTAAAAAAAATACACGAAACCAGATGGAGACTTTTCACTCGCTCTGCCCCATATTAAATTGAAAACCTCCCTTTTGAAATTTCAGGACAATTTAAGACTTTTTTAGGCCTTGAAAACCGAAAGTTGTATTAAGGACTTTTTAAGGATCCAGGATCACTATACTTGGTATGGTAAATCGAAGCTAATCCTTGATTTAGCACACAGAAGCTATTGCAATGTCTAGCACACAGAGGCTAACGCTAGGTTTAACATACAGAGGCTAACAGTAGGTTTAGCACACAGAGGCTAACGCTAGGTTAAGCATACAGAGGCTTACGCTAGGTTTAGCATACAGAGTCTAATGCTAGGTTTAGCACACAAAGGCTCACACTTGGTTTAGCACACAGAGGCAAACGCTTGGTTTAGCACACAGAGGCTAACACTAGGTTTAGTACACAGAGGCTAAAGCTAGGTTTAGCATACAGAGGCTAATGCTAGGTTTAGAAAACAGAGACTAACGCTAGGTTTAGAATACAGAGGCTAACACTAGGTTTAGCATACAGAGGAGTATTTAGAGAAGGACTTCTATCTTTCATCTGAGATCTGAAAACACAGCACACGCAAACCATGCATGAGAAGTTAGTCATAAATTACTAACGTAAACCTAGTAAGCTAACCAACCTGCCAAAGTCCTCACCGCACTCCATGCAGCAGGAAGTACAGTAATAACGACAGATGAGCAGGCCACAGCATCCCTAACGCTCACACACCAACCAATTAACCAATTCACCAATTAACAACTCCACTCGTTAGTGAGGGGGGTCCCTGGAGCGGGGGTCACACTCAGTACCTTGTAGTGGGCCACGAAGCAGGGGGCACGGCGGGCCCTGGGGCTTATGGGTAAAAAATGACCTCTATACTTAAACTGAGCGGGAGGGGGGGGGGGGGGGGGGGAGAGACAAGTAGAAGGATGAAGTGAGAGTGAGAGAGGGGAGCAGGATGGAGAGGTGAGGAGACAGAGGAAGGGAAGGAAGGTGAAACAGAAATAAAACGATAGAAAAAGGGAACAGGTTTCCATGACAACCCCCTGACCAGCCCCGGGTTCGGCTCATGTCTCCAGCTGCCACCGACTCTACTTGTCTCTCCATGAGTCCCACCAGGCACCACTGGTCTCTCGGTGAGTTCCAAAAGGCTCTACTGGTCTCTCCATGAGTCCCACCAGGCTCTACTGGTCTCTCCATGAGTCCCTATCCCTAGCATTAACTCTTTTATTATTTACAGAACACCCCGCTGGAGAATGGAGGCTGAGAGATTGGACTACATATCCCATGATGCTCCACTTCTTCCCCCGGTGTTTAGTCTGGAGGCTTTATTGACCCTAGGTAACACTGGCCTCTAAAGTGGAACACACCATGTGACCAGAGGATTGTTCAACCCTATAGGGTACATGATACCTCAGGAGAACACCATGTGACCAGAGGACTGTTTAACCCTGACACTAAGACTAGAAGACTGCTCAGCCCCGTCATGAGACTGCTCAGCCCCGTCATGAGACTGCTCAGCCCCGTCATGAGACTGTTGCTACCAGTTGCAGAGCAGAGGAGGAAGACGAGGACAGGGTGATGAAGGACAGAGAGGAGGAGGATGAAGAAGAGAATAAGAGAGAGAAGACTAACGTCAATATTGAATGACTTCATAAACAGTTATTATTCAATCCATCTCACAGAAAACAAAACAACGCTGTGACACAAAGTGTTCAATAGATGATCTAAACAACCTCTTGTTCTCTCCAGCCCCCAGGTCCCCATGGCCACGGCCCCCTCTGACCCCACGGCCCCCTCTGACCCCACGCCCCACCCCCATGGCGACGCGGCTGACCTCGGGCTCGGGGTCCTCATCCTCCAGGTCGGGGAAGGCGCTGTGGTCGGGGTTGGAGGCGCGGTCCAGCAGGTCCACTGCCAGGGTTCGACTCAGGGGCTGGGACACGAAGGGGTGCTGGAGGGCCAATCAGAGGAGAGCCACGGGACACACAGCCAATCAGGGGGGAGACACAGGACACGGCCAATCAGAGGAGAGACACAGGACACAGCCAATAACATCAGTACTTTAAGAGTCTGATGGTGCCCCATCATATCCTCATGACATACAGATTCAAATATGAAATATTAATAACTAATGTCACCTGCAGGAGCTTCTCAGCCGTCGGTCTCTTCTTCGTATTCTTAGTCAGCGAGAGTTTAACAAACTGGTGGAAATTATTAGTCCTAGAGATAGAGCGAGAGCGAGAGAGAGATTTGTCATCCCTGTAGATCTTGTGTTGGTACATTAAGTTAATGCTACATCAATATATGAACATTGGTCTGTATGGTGAACCTACAATATATAGAATAGGTCATACTGGGACATGATTGGACGAGGAGCCTTACCACTTCACCTTGTCTTTGAGCTTGGGTGGCTGGAAGTTACTCTTGGTCATCAGGAAGAGAGCCCTACAGAGAGAGAGAGACCAGCAGGTAGAGAGAGAACAGCAGGTAGAGACAGGGAGAGAGACCAGCAGGTAGAGAGCGTTACATCCCCTGGAAACGTACATGCATATAGTCACGTGTGTGTGTGTGTGTGTGTGTGTGTGTGTGTGTGTGTGTGTGTGTGTGTGTGTGTGTGTGTGTGTGGTGTGTATGTGTGTGTGTGTGTGTGTGTGTGTGTACCTCATGTGTGTGGTGTGTGAGGTGGTCGAAACATGTGGTGTGGCTGCTACCTCATGGGGTGCAGGTCGAACATGGGGGGCTGCAGCTCGGCCAGCTCTATGGCCGTGATGCCCACCGCCCAGATGTCACACAGCTGGTTGTAGCCTCCCTTCCTCTCCACCGCCGCCACCTCGGGGGCCATCCTGCGCAAGTGCGCAGGGGGGGGGGGGGGGGCAATACAGGTCAGACACACACACCATGACAAACAAGGTACAAACACACACACACACGACTCACCAGTAGGGCGTTCCAATGAAGGACTTCCTCTTGGCCAGAGTAGCTGTGATCTGTGCGGAGACCCCGAAGTCGGCTGAGGAGAAAGGAGGGGAGGGGAGGAGAGAGAGGGGCAGTGAAAGATTATTTTTTTTGTGAAATTTCACAACCAGTATGAAACGAGCGAGAGAGCAAGTGAGGGAGCGAGAGCGAGCCTTACCTAATTTGACGTAACCATTGTCCGTTAGTAAGATGTTGGCTCCCTGACGAAGACACAAGTAAAGCATTATCCCCAGAATCAGAGTTTAATGCATCATTAAGGTTCACGTCTCGGACTCTGGAACTTACCTTTATGTCTCTGTGCATTTTGCCTTTGTTGTGTAAATAATAAAGACCCTGAGAGAGAGAGAGAAAGAGAAAGACATGAAGAAGTGCCATCCATTTCATGTCTGTCTGTCTGTCTGTCTGTCTGTCTGTCTGTCTGTCTGTCTGTCTGTCTGTCTGTCTGTCTGTCTGTCTGTCTGTCTGTCTGTCTGTCTGTCTGTCTGTCTGTCTGTCTGTCTGTCTGTCTGTCTGTCTGTCTGTCTGTCTGTCTGTCTGTCTGTCTGTCTGTCTGTCTGTCTGTCTGTCTGTCTGTCTGTCTGTCTGTCTGTCTGTCTGTCTGTCTGTCTGTCTGTCTGTCTGTCTGTCTGTCTGTCTGTCTGTCTGTCTGTCTGTCTGTCTGTCTGTCTGTCTGTATAATACTGATTATTAGTGTGTGCTGGGTGTGGTTCTGTCTTACTTGCAGGGTCTCTCGGGACATGTAGGCGATCTGGGACTCCGAGAGAGGTCCCGTTACTAGGGAAACACAACAGGGATACCTTCAGATACCACATTATATAAAATATACTCTATAAACATTAGGGCTGTAACGATACGCGTATCGAAACCGAAATCGGGACACTCAAAGCCACAAACCTGTCTCGCGGTGTGAGAAGGCAGTAGCGCGACACGCCCTTTCCAACTCTCCGGTCAAATTGACCGATTAAAATTTGCTAATAATCTGTCTAAATAATAGTCTGCTGACGCCACTCCTCTTATCGATGCCGCAAGTCTGCGACGAGATGCCCTCTCTGTGATGACAGCTCTCCGTCGCTACGGAGGATTGAATTTCTCCACAGCCTGCGAAGTCCTCATATGCGATATGATCGACATTTATCCAGAGTGGTCCAAGCGCGCAAAAATAGCTGTGTGATCCCTGGCTCTCACTGCATTCTGTGCCTTTGACCGGCAGTTGGCTACTAGATGCACTCTCTGTGATGACAGCTCTCCACCGATATTGACAGGATGGGTTCTTTATTCTACCGACTCGTTCGTTTCTTCACTAGATACACACACACACACACACACACGCTACCGCTCGCGCTCCTCGCTCGCCACTCACTCGCTCACACTGCCATTCTCGCCCACACACATATACGCTACTCGTAACACTATGCCTCTTTATTGCGAATCCGACATTCATGTTTTTTCCCATCAATTTGAAAGTTAGGCTAATAAACATGATGCATTCTATACGGCCTGATTTTGTCATTATTTAAGCTACATAGCGATAATAGGATATTTGATGGTCAACGAAACCTGGTCACTTCGATCAGCACCGTTTTTTCTAGCGAGAACGCGAGTAAGTGCTACCAAAGTATTCAAATTACTATTATTTATTTGACATTAATATTTCCAAATACGTATGCCTAAACCACAATACTAGTTGAGGGTTTTTGCCTACCTGCAAGCATCCCCCAACTGCAATCTTTGGTTATTTATTTATTTTGCTATACTTTAATAGTATTCTTTCTGTTCAAATCTGTTCATTGTTCCAAATTATTTGGTATTAAATGGTACATTAAGTTAACTGTTATAAAAGTGTTGTTTAAATAAAATGCTTTTTATATTTTAAAAAATCGTGGGATGCATCGAACCGTCGGCCAAAAATTGTGATACAAACCGAATCGTGAGTTGGTGTATCGTTACAGCCCTAATAAACCTGCATCCTTTCAGACACCTGTTAATATTATATCAAATACAGACACATATAAAGAATACGAGGTAACTTTTGAACACTTTATAGAAGCTGTACCATAAAATCGTAGAGAGGGGGGGAGAGAAGGAGAACCTACCATGATAGATGTCCTGTAGCGATCCTCCCCCACAGTACTCCATACTGATCCATAACTTATCCCTCCTGAAACACACATCTATAGGCATTAATAATCGATCAACACACGTGAAGACACACTAATAAAAACACACGTGAAGACACACTAAAAAAAACCACACATGAAGATACACTAATAAGACTACACATGAAGACACACTAATAAAACTATACATGAAGACACACTAATAAAACTACACATGAAGACACACTAATAAGACTACACATGAAGACACACACACTCACCGCAGGTAGCTGCCGAAGTATGCCACGATGTTGGAGTGTTTACAATCCTTCATCATGATGATCTCCTGTTGGACCACCGCAAAGTCCTCCCCTACACACACACACACACAACACACACACATTATAATGTATACAACACACACAAACACACACACATTATAATGTATACAACATGTACACAACACACACACACACACACACACACACAACAACACACACAAACACACACACATTATAATGTATACAACACACACACACACACACACACACACACATACACACATTATACACACACACACACACACACACACACCCACACACACACACACACACACACACACACACACACACACACACGTATTGTAACTTAAGAGAACACACCTTTGTTTACACAAAAACAAATATCAACAAAGGAGGTATAGAGGAGAGAGAGGAGGTGATGGAGGTCTAGAGGAGAGAGAGGAGGTGATGGAGGAGAGAGGAGGTGTAGAGGAGAGAGAGGAGGTGATGGAGGTGTAGAGGAGAGAGAGGAGGTGATGGAGGTGTAGAGGAGAGAGGAGGTGGTGGAGGAGAGAGGAGGTGTAGAGGAGAGAGAGGAGGTGATGGAGGTGTAGAGGAGAGAGGAGGTGGTGGAGGAGAGAGGAGGTGTAGAGAAGAGAGGAGGGGATAGAGGAGAGGGGAGGTGATGGAGGAGGTCCTCACCAGGTTCCAGCTTGATGACCTTGATGGCAGCCAGCTCCCCTGTGTTGACGTTACGAGCCTTGAACACAAACACAACACACACACACACACACACACACACACACACACACACACACACACACACACACACACGGTTAGTGTACATATTGTGCACATTGTGTCAGCTCCTCTAGTCTTCCTAGAGAGGCTGCAGAACTCTTCATGTTATTTATAGAGCTGTAGGAGGAGAAATTATACATGAGTAGCCTCCACCGTGCAGCTCAGGGGCGGGACTACGTGCTCAGGGGCGGGACTACGTGCTCAGGGGCGGGACTACGTGCTCAGGGGCGGGGCTACATGCATAGCCTGCTAATAAGCTTGCTAGTTAGCTTGCTAGTTAGCAGGCGTGACAGAACACGTGTCCCCAACCCTCTAGGACCTGCAGGGAGAGACCAGTAATACTGGTTCAGAGGAACCAGCCACAAAGTCACTAAAGCAGCCTGCACGGAGACAGGCAGTCAGACAGACATGCTGCTGTAGGGCTCAGTTGCCTGAAGACAGACAGGCAGGGACAGACAGGCCTGTGACGGTCTTCTGTTTTAGGGAGCACTCCCGGAGTGAGTAGATTGAGAACATGACATATGCAATACCTGAAACACGGAGCGGAAACAGATCCCTCCATTAGAAGTCCCTCCCTCTCTCTTCTAGACCCATGGAACTGAAAGTCCCGCCCTCTCTCCTCTAGACCCATGGAACTGAAAGTCCCGCCCTCTCTCCTCTAGACCCATGGAACTGAAAGTCCCACCCTCTCTCCTCTAGACCCATTGAACTGCAAGTCCCGCCCTCTCTCCTCTAGACCCATGGAACTGCAAGTCCCGCCCTCTCTCCTCTAGACCCATGGAACTGAAAGTCCCGCCCTCTCTCCTCTAGACCCATTGAACTGCAAGTCCCGCCCTCTCTCCTCTAGACCCATGGAACTGCAAGTCCCGCCCTCTTTCCTCTAGACCCATGGAACTGAAAGTCCCATCCTCTCTCCTCTAGACCCATCGAACTGCAAGTCCCGCCCTCTCCATCCTCTAAACCCATGGAACAGAAAGTCCCGCCCTCCCTGTCTCCTAACCCCCTGTGGCTTAAAGTCCAGCCCTGCCTCCCCACGAGTTGGAGGGAGGGTCCGCATGCCGTTTAGAAGAGGACTGCCGGAACACGGTTCAGTGCTCAATAAAGTGAAGCTAGCGATTAAATTGCCCTGCTAGGCTGAGCAAGGTCAGTCATGGCCTGATACAGCACATCAGGTTGTATTAACATAAAAGCACTAGGATGATACTACTAGCATACAGGCCTAGGAAGGTACTAGCATACAGGCCTAGGAAGGTACTAGCATACAGGCCTAGGATGGTACTAGCATACAGGCCCTAGGATGGTACTACTAGCCTACATACAGGCATGAGGATGGTACTAGCATACAGGCCCTAGGATGGTACTGGCATACAGGCCTAGGGTTGTGATAGCATACAGGCCCTAGGTTGGTACTAGCATACAGGGATGGTACTAGCATAAAGGCCCTAGGATGGTACTAGCATACAGGCACTAGGATGGTACTAGCATACAGGCCCTAGGATGGTACTAGCATACAGGCCTAGGATGGTACTAGCATACAGGCCTGTAGGATGGTACTAGCATACAGGCCCTAGGATGGTACTGGCATACAGGCCCTAGGATGGTACTGGCATACAGGCCCTAGGATGGTACTGGCATACAGGCCCTAGGATGGTACTGGCATATAGGCCTAGGGTTGTGATAGCATACAGGCCCTAGGCTGGTACTAGCATACAGGGATGGTACTAGCATAAAGGCCCTAGAGATGGTACTAGCATACAAGCACTAGGATGGCACTAGCATAAAGGCACTAGGATGGTATGTATGTACCAGCATTGTTGGGGTTAGTATTCCTTCTGTACTAGATATGTTAGTAGTCCTACTTTACTTTGTTGGTTACTAGTAGTCCGACTGTACTAGGTGGGTTAGTAGTCCTACCGTACTAGATGTTTGTAGTCCTACTGTACTAGATGCCATTAGTCCAACCGTACTAGATGTTAGTAGTCCTACCGTACTAGATGTTAGTAGTCCTACCGTACTAGTTGTTTGTAGTCCTACTGTACTAGATGCCATTAGTCCTACCGTACTAGATGTTAGTAGTCCTACCGTACTAGATGCAAGTAGTCCTACCGTACTAGATGTTAGTAGTCCTACTGTACTAGATGTTAGTAGTCCTACTGTACTAGATGCAAGTAGTCCTACTGTACTATGTGGGTTATAAGCCCTACTGTACTAGGTAGGTTGGTAGTCCTACTGTTCTTGACGTGTTAGTAGTCCAACTGTACTAGATGTGTTAGTATTCCTACTGTACTGGGTGGGTTAGGCCTACTGTACTATATGCTAGCAGTCCTACTGTACTAGATGTGTTCGTAGTCCTACTTTACTAGATGTTAGTAGTACTCCTACTGTACTACCTGGGTAAGTGGTCCTACTGTACTAGATGTGTTCGTAGTTCTACTTTAATAGATGTTAGTAGTACTCCTACTGTACTACCTGGGTTAGTGGTCCTACTGCACTAGATGTGTTAACAGTTCTACTGTACTAGGTGTGTTAGTAGTTCTACTGTACTAGGTGGGTTAGTACTGATCAGTTCACCGGCTGTTTCTCTATACTAATCTGTGTTGTCGACTCCTACTGGATAATGTATAATTTTACACTTCAATATCATAGGGCAAACCTGTGTCGGACTCAAACTGACTGAAACATGCAACACACAATCTGTTCACAGAATAGAGAGGAGAAGGTGTGGTCTGAGGGACACAGAGGGCAGCAGGTCCACCTGTCTCTTAGTTCAGCACACAAACCAGAGAGCCTCACCCCCACACCATCATGTCCATCTAATAACCCCCAAGCCTCCAGCAAAGCTCCCATCAAACCCTCCTTCAAAGGGCCGCCTGTTAGAGTTTCTAACAACTTAACATAACGAGACCATTTAACTAACCCCACAGTACGAGACCAGAGACACCCCGCTGAGCTGTCATCTGGCTGTGTGTGTGTGTGTGTGTGTGTGTGTGTGTGTGTGTGTGTGTGTGTGTGTGTGTGTGTGTGTGTGTGTGTGTGTGTGTGTGTGTGTGTGTCCCTCTAGTAGAACACCACCAGTCCGGTCTGAACTGTCTAAAACCACTGGACGCTGGAAGCAGAGGATTCGAACCTTCTCTACTGATCTACACATCCACCGTCTCAGTGAGTGTCCGTCTGTCTGCTGTGGGGTTGAATTCCTGTCTGTCTGCTGTGTTAGGGGGTGAGTGCCTGTCTGTCTTTCTGCTGTTGGAATGAGATCCTGTCTGTCTGCTATGTTCCTGTCTGTGTGCTGTGTTATGATTGAGTGCCTGTCTGTCCGCCGTGTTGTGGGGGTGAGACGGGGTGCTAGCTGCTAGCCTCGGAGCTAGGTACCTTGTACACATCCCCGTAGGTCCCGCTGCCGATCCTCTGGATCAGCTCGAAGTCCTCCTGCGGGTTCCGCCGCGACAGGTCCCCGCTGGCGTTCATCATGGGCTCCACCGTTCGGGGCTCCGCTCGGTTCAGACGGACTCCAGCACGGAGGAGACGGCGTGAAGACGAGTGTTTAGAAACATACGAAGCTCACCGCGTCACCCAGCTCCAACATGGCGGCCCAAGCTCTGCGCATGCGCACAAATGCTGGCGTACATTCTCCGACGACTTCCCACTGGGACAATAACAACATAATAACATGAAAATACTATCTAAATAGTATTGTCTAATAATATATAAATGACAAATGATAGTAATCATAAACAAATGATCACATCATCCTTCGCTATGTTCCAGTTATTCGTTTGTAATGATTATGTAATTTGCTTTGACAATGTCTGTCATGCCAATTTCACTCCGGTGAATGAATCACTGGAGCGACTGCAGTTCTGATCTTCTTTTGACAAAGCACGACCAGGGGATATTCTGTCTAGAGGATGATATGCTACTACCGGTATGTTACTACTTGGTCCAGACCATCAGAGGTTATTTCGTCAGATGACAACTGAAGAAAGGACTGAAGGAAAGGAAGAGGAATTTAATCGTATTTGCAGTATTAACTTATGCAAATTCACAATTTTAATGATAATTTTATTCAAACCATTATAAAAATACATTTCATAAAAAATACTTGATAACATTGTTGGTTGTCTGTGGAGCGCTTGTGGGTCAGGGCTCCACCTTAACGTAGGTGTGGACCAGTCGGTCTATAGCTCCCCCCTCTTAACGTAGGCGTGGACCAGTCCGTCTATAGGGGACCCCTCTTAACATAGGAGTGGACCAGTCCGTCTATAGCGCCCCCCTCTTAACGTAGGAGTGGACCAGTCTGTCTATAGGGGACCCCTCTTAACATAGGAGTGGACCAGTCCGTCTATAGTGCCCCCCTCTTAACATAGGAGTGGACCAGTCCGTCTATAGGGGACCCCTCTTAACGTAGGAGTGGACCAGTCCGTCTATAGGGGACCCCTCTTAACGTAGGAGTGGACCAGTCCATCTAAAGCACCCCCCTCTTAACATAGGAGTGGACCAGTCCGTCTATAGCGCCCAGGCTCAGTCTGTGGGTCGCCTGGAGCTGGAGGCTGGAGAGAGGCCCAGCCTGGAGCCCGGGGTCCTGGGGGGGCTGGGTCTCGGGGGCCTTGGTCCCGGGGGGCGGCCCAGCCTGGAGCTTCTTCAGCTGACAGGACATCGGAGGGCTGAGGAGGAGAACCAGAGAACCACCAGGACGCAGAACCCTGGAACCACACACACACACACACACACACACACACACACACACACACACACACACACACACACACACACACACACACACACACACACACACACACACACACACACACACACACACACACAACACACACCACATACTGGTTAAGGAGTTGGAACTGGAACGAACCGGGAGGGTGGCCAGTTTGAATCCCGAGTGTCCACGGATGAAGTGCCCTTGAGCAAGGCACCTGAAACCCCCACTTGCTCCCCGGGCGCTGCACCGTGGCAGCTCCCTGCTCCGGGAGTGCCGGTGTGCCCCCATGTTTGTGCCCGTGTGTGTGGACCTCTGTATGTGTTTGTGTTCACCGGCTACCCGGATGGGTCAAAAGCAGAGAAGAATTTCCCCCTAAAAAGGGATAAATAAACGATAACTTAACTATAACATTCTCTCACGCACGCACGCGCGCACGCACGCGCGCACGCGCGCGCGCACGCGCACACACACACCTCTCCATCTCTGAGACGATGCCGAGCAGACTGTCGGCCATGTTGGTCTTTGTGTTGAACTTTCTGCCGAACGGTAAGTCGCACACCACCGCGTCCACACTGCTGCTACACACAGGGAGGCCTGGAAAAAACACACACACACACACACAACACACACACACACACACACACACACACACACATTACAGATGCACACAGGGAAGCCTGAAACACACAACAGACAACGACAAAAGGTGTGTGAGGAAGAGAATGATGGAGGTGGGTGGGTACCAGAGCAGGAGGCCTTCATCAGGTGAATCCTCTCCCTCAGGTCAGCAAACGCTACATTCTCATTGGCCCTCTGCAACTGTCCGTCATCAATGTCCACACCCAGGAAATGGACTTCCTGTAAGAGGGCCCATTGGTGGGCTTAGAACGGGGTTGACCAGGACCATGTATAACTTCATCAAGAGGCATTCTGGGTAATGTAGTCCTGACCTTGTGATCCTGTGCAGCCTCCAGTAATATGGTTCCTACGCCGCACATCGGGTCCAGCACACACCAGCCTGGCTGATACACACAATACACAACATGTTAAACACACAACGCACAACATGATTCAGATTCAGACTTTATTGTCATTGTGCAAACTTGTACAACGAAATTGGGGTGATGATGATGATGATGCTGATGATGATGATGTTAAACACAAAAGCGTGGCTGATTCACACAATACACAACATGTATCACACAAAACACAGCATGTAAGACACACCAGCCTGGCTGATATACACAATACACAACATGTAACACACGATATGTTACACACAACACCTAACCCACCTGTATGCCAGCCAGCGAGCCGAGGGTCCAGGCCACGGTGGACCGGAGCCCTGTGGTCCTTATGTAGCTCCTGCTGGCTAGGGGCACTCTGACACACACACACACACACACACACACACACACACACACACACACACACACACACACACACACACACACACACACACACACACACACACACACAATGTTAGATACTAGCGGTAAAACACACACACACACACACACACACACACACACACACACTGGTGTGACCGTTGACCCTGCTGAGGTCAGGGGTCAGAGGGGACATTCCTGACCTGGTGAGGGGAATCCCAAGGATGCTGTGGTCCCCACTCAGGTACACGCTCACCTGCAGGGGGGGGGGGGGGGGGGGAGGTTACCATGGGGACAGGAGTCACGTGACCTCGGGGGCCGGGGTCGTTAGGTGGGTGGGGTTGTTTACCTCCAGATGGGGGCTCCTCAGCTCCACCCTCCAGCCCAGCAGTCTGCTCAGCCCTGAGCCAATCACACGGCTCGCCTCCTGCAGCGCAGAACACAACAGACTCACACAGTCACCATGTCGACAAGACGTGGTGATGTTTATCATAGCCTCCTGTCTGTCTGTCTGTCTGTCTGTCTGTCTGTCTGTCTGTCTGTCTGTCTGTCTCTCGTCAGGAGCATCGCTGGACCCGACCGGCAGACAGACAGACAGGTGTTTGAGCTGCGTACCTGGGAGGTGAGACAGCGACTCAGGGGTCCTGAGAGCTTACAGTTGACCCTGAAAGAGACCGCCTGAGAAGGGAAGGGGGAAGAGAGATGCTCCTTCTGTCTCATTATATTACTGTCTTCCTCTCCTCCTCCTCCATCCTCTTCTCCTCCACCTTGCTTTCTCTTCTCTCCACGCTTGTGTTCCGCATTCACTCCATCACTGCTTTCCTCCTTCTCCTCCCCCTCCTCTTGACTCTCGCTCCTTCTTCCATCTGCACCCCCCTCCTCTCCCTGCTGTGTTCTCCTCCCTCTCTCCTCCTCCCTGCCACCTGTCTTCCTCTCGGGTCCGGCTCCCCGCGGGCCGTCTGAGCCACGGCACTCTGTCGCCCCCTGCAGGCCGTCTGAGCCACGGCACTCTGTCGCCCCCTGCAGGCCGTCTGAGCCACGGCACTCTGTCGCCCCCTGCCGGCCGTCTGAGCCACGGCGCTCTCTCTCCCCCTGCAGGCGGCTCCAGGTCAGCGCAGCATCGCCCCACTGACGCCCATCACCCAGCAGCCTGGACTCGAGGAGGGAAGCCGCCTTAACTAGGACAGACAGACAGACGGACAGACGGACGGACAGACGATGGTCAGACGGACATTAGGAGAGGTCCACAGCCAGACAGTGACAGACACAGAGAATAACGCAATAATAATCAGAGGGGAGCGATGAATGGGAGCAGAGCTGTGTGCGCTACCTGGGCAGGTGTGGGCCGGCAGGGCGACCGGGCCGTCTCGTGACACCAACAGGAACAGCCTCTCTGCAGACTTCAGCCGCCGCAGCGCGTCCATCCCCGCGGAGGTCCGGAACAGGACTTTACCGGAGACGTGACATACCTGAACACAGGGGTCAGGGTCCACACTGACCGCCAAACCCCGACCCTCGTGGGGTGAGAAATCCCTAATGGTGCAGACCCTCATACTCTATCCCCACGCTGTCCTTTCGCAGATACAACCGATGCCCTGTGCCCAGGTCATTAGGAGGTACAGAAGTACAACATGTATGAGCTTTCAACTGTTCAATCATTGTTTATAATAGTAATATCGGTCATCTGCCTTCTAATACTGGCCATGTAGATTACATGTATAGCCCAAATAATACCAGGGGTTCCTACAAGTAGGCTACGCGGTAGAATGGCATCAGCAACGTCAACTTAGTTATGATGAATAATATAGCATTCGAGCATAGTAGGCTATATTATGAATTTAGTCCCATCACACGGAGCCAGGAGTTCTGCCGGTCTAGCAGGTGTATGGGGGAGCAACCAACACACTGATGGTTCCAACACCCCGCGGACCAAGGAGAGCTCACCTCTTCAGCCCCCAGTCGGGTCCTCAGCTCCCGGACCAGAACCTCCTCCAGCCCGCCGCCCGCCGTGCAGAAGAACCTCCGCTCCTCCGTCAGACCTCTGCTCTGTCCTAATCTTTCAGAACCCCTCAGATTATCTCTCATCGGTCCTAATGGTTCAGAACCCATAAGGTCTCTGCACGGTCGTAATAGTTCAGAACCCGTCAGAACTCTGCTCAGTCCTAATGGTTCAGATCCCGCCATGCCGCGCCGACTGTTTACACCGGAAGTGGAAGTAGAGCTTCAACAGCGGGTTCGATATTCGGTGTTCATTAACCCCGGAATCGGATGAATCAACAAAATTGCAATTGACATTTTGGCAACTTAAAAATGTCCGATGTGGTCATGTACCAATGGACAGATATTACATTATTGTACATGTGCAATAATGTAATATCTGTCCATTGGTAGGCCTACATGCAATACTGTTATAACTAATAAAGTACGGCTCATTCTTCAAAACTCCGGAGAATAACTTTAAAAGTACTAAATCTACATTTGGTCCCGAGTATCTAAGCGGTACATGAAGACAATATTATTGAGAAGCTCTAAACTGGTGCATAATTAATAAACGATCACCATTAGAGCTCCTCAAGGGGACTCGAACCTTCACCCACCATCACATGGTTCAGGGACGAGTCCAAACTAATGAACACTGAAATAGTGAGATTCAGTCAAGGATGTATTTTAGGCTTTATTGTATATCAGTGTGTAAAAAAAAATAATAATAATAATTCAACAAAGCAGACAATTCAAGCATACAATTTAAAAAATGTTTTTCAAAAAACATATTCACAAAAAAATCCCTTTTAATAATGGGACAATGTTGCCTTCATGAAATCAACTAAATAGAGTATTTATTGGCAGTGGTAAATATTAGTTATAATTTGAAAGTGTGGATGTTCTGATCTGTTCAGGGTGTGTACTGTAAACAGAATTGCGAGATGTGAGGGGGTTAAGGCGTCCATCTCATCCACCAGGATGTGAGAGGCTAAATTTGTGCAAAGCTTCACATGAGAAGTGTTTATTTGGAAGTTCTCTCAACATGATCAGAGAAACGAAGGCTTTGATCTCAGGCTACAATCGTCTTCTCAAGGACACACTGGGACAGAGAAGAAATATAATTAAAAAAAACATGAACACAATAATATGCGCCTGGCTTAAAGATAAGCAGCTGGTTTCCTAGCAACCAGCATCCCAGTGTCAAAACTTGCAATTTTTATTTACAAAACGATAGAGCGCAATTCAATTCTAACAACAACCTCGTAGTCAAATATTGATTAGACATTAACGTAAAAAAAATGATTTGTCTGTCGGAAGTAGAAGCAAATGAACTTAGTAGAGCAAATTAACTTTTCTTAGGAATGGTTTGGACCTGAAGCAGTTCTGTATGTTATGGGACGCCTGAATGCTGATTCGACAGTTGGTTGCCATGGCTTCGGTTTTATGACAGGCCCTGATCGGTTGGACAGCGCTACAAGTTACTCAAGTTGCTTGTGATTGACTCCAGTCTGAGCAGATCACAGACAGCTGCTTGTAAAACGTGGTTTCACGAGAGATGGCGCTGGGGTCCCATTTGTGTCTCTTTGTATCCCAGTAGCTTAATGTAACGAGGATAGGTTTCTGTTCTCCTGATCAGTGGGTCAGCTGCGCTGCTCCACCCCGCGGCCCGAGTCCAGCTCCTCTAGACGAAACCTCTCCAGGGGAACCTAGTCTGGGACAGGGAGACCACCCTACAGAGGAACCTGGTCTGAGAGGGGGACAGGGGACTACCCTAGGGAGGGAGGTCTGTTCTAAGGCCTGAAGCCAGGGAGGAGAACCTCAGAAGACTTTGGGAGGTTCTCCAGAGGAACAAGAAGTAATGGGGAGGTTCTCCAGAGGAACCAGAAGGCATGGGGAGATTCTCCAGAGGAACCAGAAGGCATGGGGCGGTTCTCCAGAGGAACCAGAAGGCATGGGGTGGTTCTCCAGAGGAACCAGAAGGCCCGTCTGGCTCTGCTCCCCCCCTGGGCGCCGCATCAATGGAAGTTGAACTTGACCTTCTCAATGTCGGCGATCAGAGTCCGCGCCAGGTAGATCCCCACCATCTGAAGACACAACCCGCAGTTAACCCCTACCCAACCCCCACTACTGCATCAACTACTGGTTACCAGTTACTAACCCCCACTACTGCATCAGCTACTGGTAGGAAGAAACTTACATCCCCTACCTCATCAGCTAATGGTTAGGCTACCGGTTAATTTATTTAGTTGATAGGGACAATGCCCATTGATTGACAAACAAGTTTTTTGCTTTAAGTAAGCCAGAGTTAGCTGCAAATGATTATTTCCATCTGTTGTCCCAATAATAACCACCACTATTACAACTGGGTTAAATTAGCTACTACTGTAAATACAGTTGTTAGTTTAGGTTAACTAGTTTCTCAGCTGGTTAACCAGTGGTTAAACTCTTACCTGTAGCAGGGAGATGACGATGATAGACGATGGCCACTGTGTACCTGTTGCCTGGCAACCAGTCTTCCAAAGCTCGGATGCAGCCCTTGGTGTAGATATCCATCCAGTCGGCCTGAGACTGACACACACACACACACACACACACACACACACACACACACACACACACACACACACACACACACACACACACACACACACACACACACACACACACACACACACACACACACACACACACACACACACACACACTCTAACAGCATTAACAGCATTAACAGCAGAGCTCTTATGTCCATATTTCATATATAGGAATGAAGAGAGCCTCACCTTTAATCTGACGTCGTAGCCACATTGCGTGTTGATCACCGTGTCCTGCAGGGGGCGACAAACGGTTAACCAGGAACTAACTCAAATAGAAAGGGGGGACAGACATCACACAGACACAAAGACATCACACAGACAGACAGACAGACACAGACAGAGAAACAAAGACACAGACAGACAGACACAGACAGACAGAAACACAGACAGACAGACAGACAGACAGACAGACAGACAGACAGAGAGACAGACGGTGTGTCTCACCGCGGGGTCCTTCCTGCAGCAGGAGAAAGGGACCCCACACTTCTCCCGGCTGCGGTGCGTCCCGTTGCAGCTGAAGTAGACGTTGCGGTCCCAGTCGTTGGGCTCCTGGGCCCCGCAGCATTGGTTCTGTAGGACCACAGGGCCGTTACTACGGCTACATACTCACAGGACCGTTACTACGGCTACATACTCACAGGACCATTACTACGGCGAGATACTCAAAGGACCGTTACTACGGCTACATACTCACAGGGCCGTTACTACGGCTACATACTCACAGGGCCGTTACTACGGCTACATACTCACAGGGCCGTTACTACGGCTACATACTCACAGGGCCGTTACTACGGCTACATACTCACAGGGCCGTTACTACGGCTACATACTCACAGGGCCGTTACTACGGCTACATACTCACAGGGCCGTTACTACGGCTACATACTCACAGGACCGTTACTACGGCTACATACTCACAGCCCTGCCCATGTCAGCCCGCCCCCAGGCAGCCCCGCCCCCAGGCAGCCCCGCCCCCCAGGCAGCCCCGCCCCCCAGGCAGCCCGGCCCCTACCAGTCTCTGCAGGGAGTCGATGAGGTTCTGCAGGTCGATGTCGTCGCGATACGCCTTGATGTTGTTCAGGAAGAAGTCGTTGATCCAGTCGCGGACCTGGCCCTGGAACACCACCACCAGCACGGCCGACGTCAGCTCCAGGAAGAAGATGAACCCGATCAGCCCTGAGAACTGAGAGCGCGCCGCCAGGACACCGTCAGTACAGCACACCGTCACCAGTACACCGTCACCACACTCAAAGCCCCACACTGTCACAACACAACACCGTCACCACCGTCAGAGGGAGTGGACGTACAAACTTGAGCAGGCAGATGTTCTCCCGGAGCGCGCCCACGCAGCCGGCGAAGCCCAGGATGAAGGTGATGGCCCCCACCACCAGCACCATCCACACCGGGTCCAGCCCGTGCATCCGGGTCACCTGGGTGAGGTCCAGCAGCACGCCCTGGGGGGGGGTTAGGGAAGGAGTACCGCTGAGCCAGAGGAGGTTCTACATAGTGTTGCACCGATACCGATACTAGTATCGGGAGGGGCCCCGATACCACACTAAAATGCTGGCATCGGTATCGACAAGTACGAACAAATAATGCGCCGATGCCATTTACAGATACTAATATGAAACTTGGAACGCAGCGCCTTGTGTCCTTCTCTCCCTTCACTCGCTGCACTCACTGCTGTGTGTGATCACACGTGTTCAGTGCATGCCGTGCCAAAGCAGCTATCCTATTGGCCCACTCCCGGCCGCCCGGCCCCGCTCCGGGCCAATGGGAGCAGGGCAACAGCCGCTCTTAACCAATGTGGCGGGGCGCAGCTTTTTCCATGTTGAGGAAAAACCAAACCAGTGTGCTACCGGAGAGAAAATGTCGGCGATTTGGAAATATTTCAACATAGAAATTCCAGCGAGTACAACAGCTACATGCACGGTTTGCGGTCAGAAAATTGCGAGAGGTGGAACTAAAACGGCCAGTTTTAATACCTCAAACCTGATGAAACATTTGAAGGCAAAACATGTGAGCGAACACAACGAGTTTGAGTCGGCAGCAGCTGCGTGCAAGAGAAAGGGGGGTGGACCACAGCAGCAAACCATGGTCAACTTGAACCCTGAACTTTTATTTTTGCCACTGCTCGTTTTAGTTTTTTCAATGTGGATTTTGGAGTTGTAACTTGTTGTCATAGGACACCTTTTATTTATTTTATTTTATTTATTTTACCCTGGCTGCACTTAGAGGAGTGCACATCAGCCTAGACCTTACAGGAGAAAGTAATTTCTTATTGCAATTCTGATTTGATCTTACCTTAGATAGGCCTGAATGCCAGGCACTCTCTACCTCATATGTATATTATTTCTTATTTTAATTTAACTTCTTGTTGCACTACGATTTTACATGTTGTAATTACATGGATATTGCACTATTTTGGCATATTCAATTATTGTCACCCATAACAGGTAGGCAAAAAAAAAGTTATTCTGGATTCACTGTGTATTAGTCTTTTTTTCCTGTTTCACAAAGGTTTTTAAGCAGTTCCTGACCAAGCCATGATAGCAATGATTTTACATCCAAGTGAATATGCAGTTCTTTAGTATTAGAAGAAAAAAAGCTTGTGTGTGTATGTGTATGTGTATATATATATATATATATATATATATATACATACACACACACACACACACACACACACACACACACACACACACACACACACACATATATATATACATATATACACACACACACATATATATATATATATTTTTTTTTTCCCAAACGGCTTGGTATCGTTATCGGTCGATACTGCACAGCCGGGTATCGGTATCGGTATCTGGGGCCAAAAAATGGTATCGGTGCAACACTAGTTCTACACATACACTCCTTTTATACAGTTTAAGTCTGAGCCCTGAGCGTTGCATCAGTGTCGCCATGGAGACGGGGAATATTTTAATGAACCACTTCGCCTTCACTACTGGACCACACGGATGGCCGTCATCTAGAGACAGAGAGGTACCAAACAGTTCTTCCATAGTCACCTCATCCTCATGACCTCACAGACCTCCAGTAACAGGAGGACGAGGTCATGTGAGGAGGAGGTCATGTGAGGAGGAGGAGGTCATGTGAGGAGGAGATGTGGTGTGAGGAGCAGCCGATCTTTACCTTCTCGCTCCAGGCCCAGAAGCCGATGGCGATGAAGGCGGCGCCGACCAGCTGAAACACAAACAGGTCGTGGGCGGGGTCAGGGTGTGGGTGTGGTCATGACATGAGCATGTAGTCCCCTCAGCTGAGGGTACACCACGCCCACTCTCTCTCTCACTTCTCTTCGATGCTCTGTTCTTTGCTAACAACTCAACTGACCCACTGGGATCAATTCTGGGGCTATTTTATGCAAATTTCTACGTGAATTGTACATTTCTTCTATTTTGGGCCTTTTATTTTTACTGTTATTTGGGCGCAGCCACTGTGACGGCTAACGCCCCATCAGCTGCCCACAGTCTGACAGGGAGTGGCCATTGCGTCAAAGGAAGTGAGCGACAAACAGACTCTTATCATTTCCTGTAAGCCAACCGAGTGAGGAAGTGAGCTGCAGCAGATGGCTGGGTCTGTGTTCAGTCCGGGAGGTCAGAAGTCAGAGGAGGTTGAGGAGGGAACCCCACCCAGCAGCTGACCTTCAGAGGACCTGGGTGGAGCCTGAGGCCTGGAAATTTTGAGTTCCTGAACTCAGGAAGTTCTTTCACAATAACGCAGAACGCTTTCACAACAACATCCACCGCATGTCCCAACATCTCTGACTATTGGCTTAAGAACGGGCTTTAGCAATCTGTTCCCGGGCTCAGGGGCTGCCTGGAGCGACACACTCCAACACTATGCATACTGCTGGTCCTCAGCAGTAATATGTAGTACTAGAACTACTAATAGTACTGGCACTCAGCGGTTGGATGTAGTATTTGAGGTGGTATATTATACCTGAGGGAGGTATATAGTACTAGTACTCACCCAGAAGATGATGTTGTAGCTGAACATGAGGTACTTGAAGCAGCAGCTGACTTCTGCACTCTCATAGCGGTAGTAATGCATCGTGGCCTGTGGACAAATGAACATCACTAGAGCCGTGAACATATGAACATCACTGGAGCAGTGAGCACATGAACACCTTCATATCACTGGAGCAGTGAAGACATGAACATCACTGGAGCAGTGAAGACATGAACATCACTGGAGCAGTGGAGACATGAACATCACTGGAGCAGTGAACACATGAACATCACTCGTGTGAATCCGTGAATTGAACACATCATCTCACTGGAGCATTGAACACATGCACAAATGATCTCACTGGAGCACTGAACACATATCACTGGACCAATGTTACCTCTATACAACATGGACAGCGGCACATGATCCCATCACCACAGCACCACTCGGGCAAGAACCACACCACCCCCCTGGCAATGACACCACTTCCATGGCAACACCATCACCGGATACCAAAATAAACATCACGACTGCAGACGGAGAATGGATCAGGACGGCAGCGGGACGCGACTCATTGACAACGGAAGGTTGTGAAGAGTCCCAGAGGCCGACCGCCCGCCGTGGAGGCAGCGGAAGGACATGGAACTCTCTCTGTCACATCTCATGGGAGGGGGGGTCACCTCGAGATTATAGGGGCGGGCGGTGTAATTAGTATCAATGCAGAATAAACATAAAATCAAACGCACACTGAACATAGTCCGCCCACTCACTACACAATAGGCTCTATGCACAACTCCACTACTTCCTGGATTTAGTGCAGCTCCTTCATTTCCTGTCTTACATTACTGGACAAACTGATTAATCCAGGTGTGTCTGAGTAGTCCCAATGGTCAGACACACCTGGATTAATCAGTTTATCCAATAATGTAAGACAGGAAATGAAGGAGCTGCACTAAGTCCAGGAAGTAGTGGAGTTGTGCATAGAGCCTATCAACCCCCCTAGATGAGGAGCAGAGAAATTAGGAGCTGTGCCGTGTTCCAATACCCGTACTGTCCGTACTTACTAGCCAAAATTTGAGTACACAGTACGTTCCAATTCAGATCCGGCGAAAAGAAGTACACTTCAAGGACCCGGATGTCGTACTCAAAACGGGCTAATCGTGAAGTGTGGATCGAAGGACACTCTCCGTACTCAACGGCAGCCATCTTAGCTACGTAGCGGAAGAGGCGGAGCCAGGCTGAGCGCTCAACTCGAAAAAATAATGGATACCGAAGTGACAGCGCCTGCAGCTGCGGCTGTCGCAATCGTCATTTCCGGTAAGTGCACCAGAGTACTCGATTTGGAACAGCACTCACATCTGAAAAAATAGTGTACTCAAGTGAGTACGAATAGTGCAGAAAGTGTACTTCCTTTAAGTATACTCATGGAAGTACGGGTATTGGAACACGGCATTGGTCTCTGAGGAGTTGATATGAGGAGCTCAGAGATGAGGAGCAGAGCGATGAGGAGCTTAGAGGAGCAGAGAGATGAGGAGATGTTTTCTGAGGAGGTGATCTGTGACGGCTGTCTCCTGCTCCTAACACCGAGCCCCAATAAGATGTAAACATCTAAAGATCAGCACTCAGCTCGACCTCCGGTCTGTCACCAGAACAGTTTAAGGACCAAACGAACGAGCCGTAGAAACACCGACCGGAATACAACGAGAGGTGAACCAAGTGGACGAACTGGTCGGAAAGTAAAGTTTGAAGTGACGCCACTTCGTTAGCTTCAATGCTAACAACCCAATAGGTTTACAGCCACATCGCTAACAGCTAAACAGCTAACCCGCTGAGGGCTGTAAGGTTGAAGTTAGAAGTGAAACACACACCTCCGTATCGTCCTTCCGTCTCAGGCCAGAAGAATCGAGAGTTAATCCTTTTCTTTGAACTTTAAACTTGTTACTCTCTTCCCCTCCTCCTCCTCCTCCTCTTATCTCCCCCTCTTCCTCCTCTTCTTCTCCCAATCAAGAGGCTGTGTAGTAAACAGCACCGCCACAGTAGGCCTACTGTCCCCGGGGGGCTGGAGGGGGAACTGCAGCCCCAGGTTTAAAGGGGACATATTATAAAAACAACACTTTTCCTGGGATTTGGGGTGTTGTTTGGGGTTTCTGGTGTTCCAACACGCATACAAACTTTGAAAACAGTCCGTACATGATTTTTTGAGTGAGATATGCGTTTCTGTAAGTAACCCGCCTACAGTTACAAACGAGCGAGTCAGTTTCGGCGCCCCCTCCTACGTAGGAAGGTGGCACACTTGAATATTACCTCCCACTTCCCCACTCCCCTTCAATCAAAGCACAGCTAAGATTTTGTGGACCAGCGGACGAGCAGCTCCGGCTTGGGGAGCTCGGTGGCAGTCCAGCAGCTCAGCTCCCGGAGTACAATCCCTTTCTCCTCCATGTCGCGGTTCATGGACTTCAGAGAGTCAAGGCCAAAGTTTCTTTGCCCCAATTCTTCTCAACCATGGCCGATATATGCCCCACTACGAGTCTTTACTTGTTGTGGAAGTACCAGAGACGCCAGACACAGTCTTTATGATTCATAATATCATTCGAGGCGCACATAGTTTTGGCCGTGATATTAGATATAATATTATATAAATACCCATATATAATATTATTTGTAGGATCAATATTTCTAATGTGAAGCTTCACCTTGACGCTCCGTTTTCCCTTCGACGCATACCTCATCCAATATCCACGATAATAATCCACCGGACCACGACGTGATGTTTTAAAGGGTTTACTTGTCCAACGCAAAATACAAAAAACAATCCTTTTCCACAATAAGGTTCTAATTAGAGGTACGAGAACGAGAGAGAAATTGAGAGGTCAAAAAACTGTGTGGCTCCAAGCTTATTATCCTGACAGTAAGACCCGTAGTTAAAAACCAACTGTCACACACACACCAACTGTCACACTCACACCAACTGTCACACTTCAAAATAAAGTGATTAAATGTGCGCGTACACCAAAAACATTGCAAGTGAATTACAAAATAAAATGCTATGCATTCGAAATTAACACAATTAACTATTATTATATTTACTATTATTTCACTTATGAAAATCCAACTGTCATTGTTAAATATGAACTTAAATAAAGCGAATAGGCATTTAGGCGCCTACATTATTATTATTATATTATATAGATATAGAGCTACAGGAGTCTGCAAACGGCAACAATCCCTTCTCCTTCATGCTGTGGTTCACTCTGACACCTCATTGGTCAATGGGCAGCAGCTCTTTGCATTAAAGCTACAGACACCAAAACAGCTCATTCTGAAGGGACTGAAACAGAGGGAAATAGTGGTATCAAGATTTTTTTTCCTAAAAGCTATTTCCAGCAAACAGCTTCAACACATGTTTTCTGGAACTCAAATACCATGTTTACTTGTTGGGAAAACACCATAATATGTCTCCTTTAATATCCCTTATAATAGATCCAGCTCTAAATAATATATCCAGCTCTTTTAAACACTAGATAACCTTTTAGGAAACACCCGGTCACTAGAAAACCCCTCATACAGGCGTCTACTCCAGCTGACGGGATTAGGGTGTATCCTCTGTCTGAATCTGAAGGCTACAGAACTGATTTATCTTAACACTCGTTGATGCAGACAGACTCCTCTTGTGGATATAATAAGTGGTTTTAACAGGACTGATTCTAAGCTAAGCTAGAGGACAATGAAACTTAGGCCACGTTCAGACTGCAGGCAAATCGGATTCAAATCGGATTCCTTCTCATATCCGATTTTTAGGGCTGACTGTCCACACTGTTTTAGCAAGTGTCCAAATCGCATTTGGCTCTGTTCAGACTGGGCCACATTATTGACCCATCTGACAGGTTGCTGTAGCAACGACGTCGGAGCGGAGGCGTCATCCAGCGCGTGTATTGCGTGACGTCATGTAATAGCGACGAGAAAAACAATAACAAACAAGATGGATCAAAGAACGCGAAAGACTTTCATAAATCGACTTATTCCGATACATGCCCTCGAGCTTCGCTTGAACGGACCCATCTCCCCACAGATTAATGAGGCATTTCGTTTCTTCCTCTGTCCAAGGACTGAGGCGGGTGGTTTGGCGCATTGGGTCAGGTCTGGCGTCGCGTAGAGTGACGTCACGGACAGTCAAATCCGATCTGAGTGTTTGGAGCTGTTCAGACTGAGACGCATCTGTCCAAATGCGATCTGAAACCACCTCCCGGAGGTGGTTCCGATCTGTTTCGCAAAAATCGGATTTCATGTGACTTGGGACTGTTCAGACTACAAAAGAGTCATCCGGTTCCAATCTGGATGGGCTAAAAATCGGATTTCGGCTGGCAGTCTGAACGCGGCCTTAGGTTGTGAGTTCATGAAGACCGGCTGTTTAAAAAGTCTTTGCCTTTGTAATCAGAGCAGAAGTTGTACAAGTCAAGAATAATAATTCAATAAATAATAGTATCATGGTTTCTTCACAGTTTGAATGAATTTCATTTAATTTCTAGTCGAATTGCATCATGCAATTAAAACTATCTTGTAAAAACAAAGAACCAGAGAATGAAAGTGTTTGTTTATTTATATACAAGTTGCAAGAAAAAGTATGTGAACCCTTTGGGATTACTTGGATTTCTGCCTAAATTGGGCATAAAATGTGTTTTTAATCTTCATCTAAGTCAAAACAATAGACAAACACAGTCTGCTTAAGCTAATATTGCACAGAAAATATTTTGAACACAACATAAATATTCACAGTGCAGTGTGGAAAAAGTATGTGAACCTTTGGATTTAATAACTGGTTGACCCGCCTTTGGCAGCAATAACCTCAACCAAACGTTTCCTGTAGCTGCAGATCAGACCTGCACAACGGTCAGGAGGAATTTTGGACCATTCCTCTTTACAAAACTGTTTCAGTTAAGCAATATTCTTGGGATGTCTGGTGTGAATTGCTCTCTTGAGGTCATGCCACAGCATCTCAATCGGGTTGAGGTCAGAACTCTGACTGGGCCACTCCAGAAGGTGGATTTTCTTCTGTTTAAGCCATTCTGTAGTTGATTTACTTTTATGCTTTGGGTCGTTGTCCTGTTGCATCACCCATCCTCTGTTTAGCTTCAGTTGGCGGACAGATGGTCTTAAGTTTTCCTGCAAAATGTTTTGATACAATTGGGAATTCATTTTTCCATCGATGACAGCAATCCGTCCAGGCCCTGAGGCAGAAAAGCAGCCCCAAACCATGATGCCCCCTCCACCATATTTCACAGTTGGGATGAGGTTGGTGTGCTGTGCCTTTTTTTCTCCACACATAGCGTTGTGTGTTCCTTCCAAACAACTCAATTTTGGATTCATCTGTCCACAGAATATTTTGCCAGTAGTGCTGTGGAACATCCAGGTGCTCTTTTGCAAACTTCAAACATGCAGCAATGTTTTTCTTTGACAGCAGTGGCTTCCTCCGTGGTGTCCTCCCATGAACTCCATTCTTGTTTCATGTTTTCCTTATTATAGATTTGTAAACAAAAATGTTAGCATGTGCCAGAGAACTTTGTAAGTCTTTAGCTGACACTCTAGGATTCTTTTTCACCTCATTGAGCATTCTGCGCTGTGCTTCTTTGCGGTCATCTTTACAGGACGACCACGCCTAGGGGGAGTAGCAACAGTGCTGAACTTTCTCCATTTGTAGACAATCTGTCTTACCGTAGACACATGAACATCAAGGCTTTTAGAGATACTTTTGTAACCCTTCCCAGCTTCTTGTAAGTCAAAAATTCTTGATCGCAGGTGTTCTGAGAGCTCTTTTGTGAGAGGCATGGTTCACATCAGGCAACGCTTCTTGAGAACAGCTCACTCAAAACTGGTGTGTGTTTTTATAGGGCAGGGCAGCTTTAACCAACACCTGCAATCTCATCACATTGATTGGACTCAAGGTTGGCTGACTCCTGGCTCCAATAACCTCTTGGAGAAGTCATTGGGAGTTCACATACTTTTCCCACCCTGCACTGTGTATAGTGCATATATATATATATATACACGATATATACTGTGTATATATACACTGTGTATAGATATACTGTATAGTATATACTGTATATCCTGTACATTCATCAGAGAAGAAGGGAGTTCCAGTGAACTGAAGCGCCACACCGCTTCAGTTCACTGGAATGAAACATAAACAAGCTGGAACACCTAAAGAACAATCCGAGGAACAAGGGAATGATGATTAACTCTCATCAGGCTGAGCAGAGAGCCGAGCTACACATCATGTATCTCGGGCCAATCTTGGCACGAGGTTATATTTTATATGGCCCGCGGCTCCCTTACGAAAATGTATTATTCATGGCCCGCCAGCCCACCACCGTTGCAATTCCTCTTTTCACCACATGGCGGCAGCACCATTCTGGCCACATCCGCGACCCCCATGAACCTGATCCCTCCCCCCCACAGGTAGGCTAATAAGGGTTAGCAATTGCATGGACGTATTCCTACAATCAACTCATACATTTAAGTTATCTTGATTGGGCTTTTTTTTTCATCAGTTAATAAATGTAAGTACAACTCAGTATATGAGTTAAATCAAACTATACATTTCTTTATATTCAATCAGTTCATAAATGTAAGTACAACTCACAGTTTTGTAGTTGCATCAGCAAAAAAATGTGTGTTACTTATAATGCTATTTAAGTTTAATCAACTATTGAATTTATGTAGTATTGACTCGAGGTTAAGTTATGTCACCTAACGTGACGTTCAAGTAATATGGGCTGAAGATGGAGTTGAGTCAAATAGCAACATCTATTTAAGTTAACTTATTGTCTTAGTTGTCTTGACATACAATTTCAAGGCCGCATGGACACTCAAATTTTTAAATTGAAACAAGTTCGGGTTTACAGTGTATTTCTCACTTCTCGCTTGTGGATCTGGAAATTGTTAGGGTATTGTATGTTTATTTTTTTGCATGTGCATTTTTTATGGTCAAATTGTTGTTAGTTTCCTATTGTTCTGAGTTAATGAAATTGAAGAAAAGAAAATATTTTTATTTGACTGCAATTGTTATACAGTTTAAGTGAATTTGGTATGGTCAAAAAGTAGTCTTTTTGACCATGTCTTCTCAAAGTAACTTGGACAGCTATTCTTCAATGCTTGTTCCTTGTGTGGTGAAAGACTTTTTTTCTTCTAGCATGTTATTTTCAAATTGAAGTAGCCTATATTGCAGACTATTGCATATCGATAAATAAAAATGATGAAACGCAATTAATTTGTATGTGACTTTATTATGGTCCAAAGCGACGGAAGAGGCACGGCCCTCGAGGTATTTACATTTTTCAAATATGGTCCCCTTAGAAAAAAATTTGGACACCATGCTCTAGATAGGCCTAGTCTTTCTAGTCTAGTCTAATTAGTTAGTGAGTATGAGTTAGTCTCTAGATAGTGAGTTAGTGTAGTGAGTGTATTCAGTCTAGTCTCGTCTATACTCAGATGGTCTTCAGTGATCACAGGTGAGCTGTTTTACGCGGGAAGATAAAGAGGACACACCTGACGTCTTCTCCTTCCCGGATGACGTTGCGCTGACGTCACGCTCCGGTCTGCTACACTCAGCGCGCTGCGGCCGCCCCGCCAGTCTTCACTACATGCGTACCGCAGAGGCTGGTGCTGGGAAGTTAAGACCGACTCCAAGTTCTAACCGTACAGAGGAGTGAAGCGCGCCACGAGCACTGGGACAGAGGAGTGACGAGCCCCACAAGCACGGGGACATCACAACGCACCAGGATGAAGTTCGGGAAGACAGTCTGCGTCCTGAACGTCGGCGGCGCGCGGTACGTCTTCTCCGGGGACGTGATCCGGGACTTCCCGCTGAGCCGCGTGAGCCGCCTGCACAGGTGCGCGTCGGAGCGCGAGGTGCTCGAGGTCTGCGACGACTACGACCGTGAGACTAACGAGTTCTTCTTCGACCGGCACGCGGAGGCATTCGGCTTCATCCTGCTGTACGTGCGCCGCGGCGCGCTGCGTTTCGCGCCGCAGATGTGCGAGCTGTCCTTCTACCACGAGATGCGCTACTGGGGGCTCGAGACCCCCGACCTGGAGCCCTGCTGCCAGCGGCGGCTGGACGACCGCCTGACGGACACCTTCACCGCCCTCCCGGAGGAGGGGGACCTCCGGGGGCCACAGGGGCTCCCAGGAGGGCCCTCGTGCTCTCCAGCCACCGAGCCCGCCTCCCGACTCGCTCGGTGGCTGGAGAGCACGAGGAGGACTTTCGAGGAGCCCACCTCGTCCCTCGCGGCCCAGGTCCTCGCCTCGGTTTCCATGCTGTTCGTCGTGGTCTCCATGGTGATGCTCTGCGCGAGCACGCTCCCGGACTGGCGCACGGAGGAGGGCAAGGTGGTGGGGGAGAACAGGTCCGACTCGCGAGACTCACGGTCCAGTTACCGGACTTTACGGTGTTGTTTGGATTCAGGTCCAACAGAATCACTCACTGAGAACTGGAATGGAGCAGTTAATTTTACCTATTAATTATAACCTAACCCTTAATAGTGCCCGCTTGCGTGTTAATTGGTCGGTTTTTGAGTTCATGAGTTCATAGGATTTTGGTTGAAGGTTACTTATAGGTTCTCTTATTTCGCCTCCTATCAAGCTCAACACATTATGTTAAGTAGGCCTATTACAAAATGTAAAGCAATACATTTCAATATGGAAAGTATTTCATTACATTATAATAGCATTACATTTTGTAAAGTATTACATTTTCAATATATAAAGTATATAAAGTATTTCATTACATTATAATAGCATTACATTTTGTATTATGTAAAGCTTTACAATATATAAAGTATTACATTAAGCAGGGCACCCCACTTTTTGTTGAACAATTATCAATTATTTTTTATTCTGTATCGATTCAATATTTCATTTCTTACCAATGTTTTGGCCTAATATTGTTACTGGCCTGCTGAAACAAGTGACCGAGTGGATGATTGAATGACACGCTGAATATTACGCTCATCTGTGAGCGAGTGCACTATAGGGAATGGAAGACGCGCGGACGGGAAGACTGTTTGTGACTGGCAAATGGTGTTTAATCAGAAAATAGTTCGGCAACAGACTAGCAGAAACCTTCAGAGCACGTAGGACCATAAAAGATGAACTAAAAAATGCAATCGTAAAAAAAGAACGGCGTTAGGCCTACCTAACGCCGTTCTTCAGTTAGAAGTATATCAGGGCCTTGAATTGGCAGTTCAACCATTTAACACATTAAGGCCAAGTGAAAACTGCTCTGAAAATCCAAATTCTTTGACATATAGCAACTTTCTCTTTTTACAGTAACGCAAATAGTTACTTTCCTTGGTAACAAGTTACTTTTATTATAGAGTAATTCAGTTACTTTTTGGAACAAGTAGTGAGTAACAATAACTAATTACTTTTCTAAAGTAACATTGCCAACACTAATCACACGTGGAAAGGGTAAACTTTCCGAACTTAAATGAGCTGCTGTGGGCGAGCATGTCATCATGCATTGACAAAAAATTAGCATCTGGCTATTGCCCAACATTCTAAGAAAATGTATTTCGTTTTGTAGGCTACGAAAGGTTAAATTATTTGGGTAAAGCTAAAGTGAGAGAGGCTGGGTCCTTTGTGCTTCATTCATTTCACCATGTATCTGCTCCGCGGAGAACGTAGCCTAAAATAGGCTATATACTCGTTAAGTTCATTGAGCCAGGTTGAGATGGGAGATGTTGTTACGCCCAAAACACAGCTATGACTGACAATTGATTGTAAAGCATTATTTATTATGGCAAAATGAATTCCATAGGTCAGACTAGGTGGCGGCAGGCATGTCGCATTGCAATTTGGGGATGAATAGGACTAGAATATAATTCAATTAAAAAACGTGTTGGAGACTCCGACCCACCGCAGCTTCAGCTGTCAGCTCAGATTGGAGATTTCAAAATGTATAAACTGCATATATTCTACCCTTTATCCTACGTTACATTTTGAGGAGCAGCTTGCATAATCATCTGATTATTTCCTGAGATAGTCACAAGCATCAATAACAGAATAGGTTGATCTCTTTCACTTAACTCCAGTCCAACCCCCCTTTTGTTTGCATAAACCAATTGACTGAAAGAACTGGCATTATATGTTTGTGTACGCCCTGACAGATAGGGACACCCCCATCATAGGCTAAAGCATTACATTACAATATGTAAATTATTACATTATGTAAAGCATTAAATTACATTATCTAAAGCATTACATCATGTCAAGTATTATATTATGTAAAAAAAGAGTAAAGCATTCAATTATGTAAGGCATAACATTACAATATGTAAAGCATTACATTATGTTGTGTAAAGCATTCAATTACAATATGTAAAGCCTTACATTACATTATGTATAGCATTCAATTATAATGTGTAAATCATTACATTATGGAGAGCATTACATAACGTAAACCATTACAATACATTATGTAGAGGCTTAAATTACAATATTTAATGAATTACATTATATTAAGCCTTAAATTACAATATTCAATGCAATACATTATGTAAAGTATATTATGTAAAGCATTGCAATATGTAAAGCATAACAATACATTATGTAAAGCATTACATTACATTACATTATGTAAAGCATTACAAAATGTAAATCATACAAAACAATTTGTAAACCATTGCAATACAATATGTTAAAGGTCTCATTCCGTGAGAAACTGAGAATACTTGTTTTTGTTGAAATACTATAGGTCTCTACGAGTTGCATATGCATGCTGCGCGTGAAAGTGTTCCTCTACCCCCATTACCTATATTAGGCAATGAGAGAAATCACAGAGAAAAACGAGCGGATGAAAAAACCCCATCGGTGTGACGTCACACCGAAAATTTAGTATTCATGGCCACGCCTCCCGCCCAGCTTAGCTAGCTTGCTACCGCCCACCGGCAGACAGGAAGTAGCAGAGCTCATTTCTGCAGCTCAGCGTCACAGTGCTCTTAGCCAATCAGCGGCGAGCAGATTACCACATATCATGCATATTCATATTAAGAGGCAAAATCCTGTCGTTCGTCCCCTCCCACCTCCCCCAACAAACTAAAACAGCATGAAACAGACCCAGCAAAGCTTTTTTTTCTCTAAAACCGGCTCTTAGGGCATCAATTCAGACTACAGATCACCGCAAAATTAACGAAAAAACGATGAGATGAGACCTTTAAGCTTTACATCACACTACATTGACTGTCTGTGTGTGGAGCCTCACTGTGATTGGCTGTCTGCAGGGTGATGGAAGCGGTGTGCATCGGTTGGTTCACCGCCGAGGTCATCATCCGCTTCGCCGTCTCCCGGGACAAGTGTGAGTTTGCCCGTCGGCCGCTGAACCTGATCGACCTGCTGTCCGTCACGCCCTACTACATGTCGGTCGCCGTGACGTCGCTGACGGGGGCGGACTCCCAGCTGCAGCGGGCCGGCGTGACGTTACGAGTGCTGCGCATCATGAGGGTGTTCTGGCTCATCAAGCTGGCCCGCCACTTCCTGGGGCTGCAGACTCTGGGGCTCACGCTGCGGCGATGCTACCGCGAGATGGTGATGCTGCTGGTCTTCGTCTGCGTCGCCATGGCGATTTTCAGCGCCCTGGCCCAGCTGCTGGAGCACGGGCTGGACCGGGGCAACCCGGCCTTCGCCAGCATCCCCGCCGCCTCCTGGTGGGTGATCATCTCCATGACGACGGTGGGCTACGGCGACATGTACCCGGTGTCGGTGGCGGGCCGCGTGCTGGGGGGCGTGTGCGTGGTGAGCGGCATCGTGCTGCTGGCCCTGCCCATCACCTTCATCTACCACAGCTTCGTCCAGTGCTACCAGGAGCTCAAGGTCCGCCACGCCCGCTGTGGGCGGAGCCTGGCCCATGAGGGCGGAGCCTGACCGGTAGGGGCGGGGCCTCAGGACCTGAGGGGGGCAGACCCTCAGGAGTGGGGGGGAGAGATGGGCTCTAGGGGGAGACATGTGCTCCAGGGGGTAGACATGTGCTCCAGCGGGGAGACATGTGCTCCAGGGGGGAGACATGTGCACCAGGGGGGAGACATGGGCTACTTACAACCACTTCAGAATTGCCGTGTTCACGCTGACAAAATGGCGGCTTTGTGACCAAACTAGTAGCTGCATGGGGCTTCATTACCGCAGGGGGCACTGGCCTCGCTGACCTCGCTGGACGGGGACTCAACAGGTTCGTTGTTTCAGGAGGAGAAGACGCAGCTTCAGCGGGAGTGATGTCCGGGTCATACCCAGGGGTTAGCCCCAGGCCCCAACCCAGGGGGCCAGGGGTGGAGGGAGGCTGGGAACTGACCGATCTGAAGAACCTGGAGAACCTGCTTCTTAAGACTATAAACCAGGAGAGACAAGATGTTTTTGTAGAACCAGACGAGACGTTCTGGTAGAAGGAGAGACGAGATGTTCTGGTAGAACCAGACGAGACTTTCTGGTAGAACATAGATCAGGGTTTTCAGTCCGAGCAGCAGACCCACAGAGCTTCCCCCCTCCCTCATCAGAGGTGCAGTATATTAATACAACATTAAACCTGCTGGAGAAAGACCAACATGTCATCTCTGAGCTCATCCTTTAAACTAACAGTTTTAAAACAGGAGGCTATGAGGTGGATATTCTCTATGATGTTTTATATGTGATGTATTGTTTGGACATTTTGCTATTTGTGTTGTTTCTTATAGCTTGTATAGTATTGTTTGTATCGTACTGCATTGTTTGATATCTTTTACCGATGGCCTGCAGTATAGCTGTATTTGCCCTTGCTAAATAACGCAATTGACTAAATCATCTCAACTCAATTATAGACTAGACTAGATTGCCCACATCTATTGTATAGGCCTACATGTTTTCTTCAGGTTTATATATTCATATTGAAGAATCCACTGTTTTTAGAACCTTTCGTGCATAAATAAAGCAATACTTTACTCGTTATGGTCTTAATGTCATCACTCTTGTCAGAACTGAAGTGTGTATTTTTTAATATGTGAATCTGTGGAATACATTCCAAAAAAGTAGAGGCCTTGAATGTTCATAAAGCAAATATTAATTATTTAAGACATTACTGGGCTCACTGTGGGCTGTTTTCATGTAAAGCAATGTTTCTTTTAAAACCTAAGACTGCTCAGAAACAAGATTTATAATTGGAATAATGTATCGGCAATACGCAAAGTTTAGCCTATGTGGATATGTTCTTGAATTTTAAAATAGGCTAAATTACATGCTTTAAGTTCGTTCGTTTTGTTTTTTTTTGCATAGATCGTTGAAAAACATTGGTATTGTTATGATGACATAATAAACATGTTTGACTCGGTTACGGGTAAAGAATTGTTCTGCTGTATTATTTTGAACATGGCGAGACGCGGACAGCTATGAGGAGGCCCTTTTATGGTTGGTGACGTCGTCCCGGACCGCCAGCTAGGGTTGCAAGGACCCTCATCCTCTCTGTGGACGAGCAGTGGTTGTTATTCCTCCATAGAAAACACCTTTTAACTCAATCTCTTGACATTAAAACATTGAACCATGTACTACCGTCTCAACGGAGTGACGCAGCGGCTGACCGGAGCCACCACCTCCGCCTACGTCCCGCAGGTAAACCGCCGACCCGGTGACCTTCGATCAGATTCAATGGGTCTGCTAACAGATCGTCCAGCACCGATCCGCTCGGTTAAGGTGATCACACTTAGTTATCTTAGATGAACGGAACACCTCCACCATGGTGACCTTCTGGAGCTTACAGGCTAGTTAGCTTCCTACGGAGGACCACCTGAATAAGCCCCGATAATCACATCGATCAGATCTCCGATGAACCGTAGGCCGTGAGGAGCTCCTCGGTCATTGTGATCACCGTGTGATGATTTTTTTGATCTGCCGTCAGGGCCTGAAGACCGGGCTGCCCGCCGAGCCGTCGCCGTTGATCTTCGCATCGCCGACTAAGCTTGTCTCCGAGGCGGCGAGTCAAGCCGAGTACCTGGGCGCCAACAGGGTCCCCGCCCTGCAGAAAATGTTCCAGGTACCTGACCTCTGACCCTGGGGTACAGCAGGACTAATCCCACTCCCATGAAAATCGTGTTAACTAATCGTTTGAGGGCATAGCCCTTAGAGGCGGGAGGTCAACAGGGTTGTTAAAGTATGTGTCTGTGTCTGTGTCGGTGTGCAGAAGGCTGATGGTGTCCCAGTCCACCTGAAGAGAGGGGTCATGGACAAGATGCTGTACCGGACCACCATGGGTCTGACCATCGGGGGGGCTCTCTACTGCGTCATGGCGCTCTACATCGCCGCGCAGCCCAGGAAGTGACCTGTCCACTCACAGCGAGGGCGGCCCCTCATCTCCTCACGCTCTGACCGTCGTCACGGAAACGCTTGCTATTTATTCACTCGCTTGTTGTCCTCCTCCGTCTCCGCTGCTGATTCAGACCTGAAGGGGGGGGGGCTGGTCCAGCGTCAGGCCGGGGGGAGGCGGGGGTCTGAACCCTTCAGCGGTCCTGTGTCCGCTGGCGACGCTGATCTAGAAGATTAATTTGCCAACAGAGTTCTATGTTCGTATGTCCTTTTCAACAATCATCGTCATTCCTCTGGGAACAATAAAGTTTATTTTGTGAAATTAATTATTTTGTCTTCCTTAAAATGCAAATCAGAGGTTGAGGCCGACACCGCGCCACCATGACAGGGGAGGAGCGAGGGGAGGGATCCCTCCTTGGTGAGATGGAGTGTTGCTAGGGAAAAGCAGACCTCAGACCAGAGGGACTAGGACTCATCAGACCAGAGGGACTGAGACTCCATCAGGACTCCTGACTGATGGAGTCTCATATAGAACGTAACGCAAACCATCTGTTCGGCTTTTAAAAAACTAATTAATGGAGCGACAATCATAAGGACCAATTAACTGTCACAACATACTGACCAGTATCAATCAGTACTGACCTGTATCAATCAATACAGACCTGTATCAATCTAGCAATACTTACCAATATCTATCAATACTGACCCGTATCAATCAATACTGACCCGTATCAATCAATACAGACCTGTATCAATCTAGCAATACTTACCAATATCTATCAATACTGACCCGTATCAATCAGTACTGACCTGTATCAATCAATACAGACCTGTATCAATCTAGCAATACTTACCAATATCTATCAATACTGACCCGTATCAATCAATACTGACCTGTATTAATCAATACAGACCTGTATCAATTAATACTGATGACCAGTATCAAGTCATCACAACATGCGAGTCTGTACATAATATACATACTATATACATATAATATACATAATCTACATAAATTAAAGCTTCTTTGATCCATGTGTTGATTATCGTATCACTTTAAGTTAATATGGTAATACTGTAGTGGTTAGTATAATAGTAAGTATTGCTATAGAAGTTAGTTAACAGTAAGTATTGTTATAGTGGCTGGTATAATGTTATAATGGTTAGCATAATGTTATACTGGTTAGTATAACATTTTTTTGTGATTGTTGTGGCCAAAAATCCTTGATTATGCGGCACGTTTTCTTAAAAATGCAATGAAGTATGCGGCATATTTATGCAGTGAAAGTGCCCCATTTTTTATAAAATGTGGCGCCTGCATGAATATGTGGACTTTGGCTGATTATGCGTTGAATTATGTGATCGCATAATCCCGTTTTTCCTTGAGGGACTGTATAGTGGGCGGTGTGGTTATATTGGTTAGTATGGTGGGCGGTGTGGTTATACTGGTTAGTATGGTGGGCGGTGTGGTTATACTGGTTAGTATGGTGGGCGGTGTGGTTATACTGGTTAGTATGTGGGGCGGTGTGGTTATACTGGTTAGTATGGTGGGCGGTGTGGTTAATACTGGTTAGTATAGTGGGCAGTGTGGTTATACTGGTTAGTATACTGTAGTTGGCAGTGTGGTGATGTACTGGAGACATGCATCACTCCCCACATAGCCACCTCCAGGTGTATTGACGGGAGGCTAAACAGAATCAGAGAGGGGTAGTGTGTGTGTGTGTGTGTGTGTGTGTGTGTGTGTGTGTGTGTGTGTGTGTGTGTGTGTGTGTGTGTGTGTGTGTGTGTGTGTGTGTGTGTGTGTGTGTGTGTGTGTGTGTGTGTGGGCGAGAGTAATCCATGTTATTAAAGCATCCACCTGCGGGGCCAAGACGTATAAGCTGACATATTACACACACACACGCGCACACGCACACACACAAACACACCATTGCATTGATGTGGTTGCTGTGGTTACAGCGGGAGCTGGTAGATCATTCACGTAGCACTTCCTAGAGTCCAAGGTCCTCCTCTCTTCGCTCCCCCCCTCCCTCTCCTCCTCTTCTCCTCCACCTCTCCTCCCCCTCCCTCTCCTCCTCTTCTCCTCCGCCTCTCCTCCACCTCCCTCCCTCTCTTCCACCTCTCTCCTCTCCTCCACCTTCCTCCCTCTCCTCAACCCCCCCACTCCTCTCCTCCACCTCCCTCCCTCTTTCCTCCTCCCCTCCACCTCTCTCCTCCTCTACTCCACCTCCCTCCCTCTCTCCTCCTCTCCTCCACCTCTCTCCTCTCCTCTCCTCCACCTCTCTCCTCCACCTCCCTCCCTTTCTCCTCCTCTCCTTTCCTCCACCCACAGAGAGTTTGAGCCTCAGTCTGATGTTTTAGTCAGAGATCCATGATGCTGAGGCAGACTCTGGGCAGAAGATGCAGATAGCCGTCGGTATCTTGAGTTTAAAGTGAAGACCAGAACACTGAGACCCGGATGCCGACGGGAGCTTGTGAGAAGGCTGTCAGGGAGGCTATGCTTAGCTAATGTAGAGCGAGCCTGATTCTGTCACCATGCAGAGAACTGCTCTGAGATCATCTATTGATGGTCATAACAACCATGACCTGTGTGCCTGTGTGCATGTGTGCGTGTGTGTGTCTGTTTCTGTGTGTGTGTGCCTGTGTGTATGTGTTTGGAGGTAGACAGGCAAAGGAGCGGATGGTGGCTCCTGCTATGTTTGGCTGAATGCTTTTCGCTATCCTATCATTCCTCCTCCTCTATGGCCTGCTACATGCGCATCACGTAGAGAGAGAGAGAGAGAGAGAGAGAGAGAGAGAGAGAGAGAGAGAGAGAGAGAGAGAGAGAGAGAGAGAGAGAGAGAGAGAGAGAGAGAGAGAGAGAGAGAGAGAGAGAGAGAGAGAGAGAGAGAGAGAGAGAGAGAGAGAGAGAGAGAGAGGAAACGGGGACAGGGAGACAGACTTACTGACTGCTGTGAACCAGCCAAGCTTTGGCCTGTAAGATAATTTTATGATTGATATTAATTTATTAAATATTTATCTTGTGTTTATTCATCCAAACGTAACATGTCTATCCTGAGACTATCACCCCTCCCTCCCTCCCTCCCTCCCTCAGAGAGAGAGAGGGTGATGAAGTGCAGCAGTTGTATACACCCCCAGGGACCAATCAGGATGCAGACATCTCTCTATCGACCAATCAGACACCTCCCTGACAGGAGAGCCAACCCCTGGGACGGCGGGCCGTAAACATCACAGCCATCTGCTTCTAAACCAAAACTTTATCAACTCAGAGTTAGCGACAACATCTAACCAAAGCTTTATCGACTCAGAGTTAACGACATCATCCTCTAAACCAGCGGTTCTTAAACTTTTTTTCTGGCGAACCCACAAAAAAGTATTGTAAGGTCTGACGATCCCACTTTCCCCAAGCCCCTTCTAAGTCCTTACTCAAAATACACCCTCAAACGTTAACAACTAAATCAAGCAAAAAATAGTAAGCAAAGTAATTAGTCTTATTTATTCCATAACAACAATCGAGAAAACCAAACAGTCACGATTAAACAAGTGTAGGCTGCCGCTATCAGATCACAACGCTATATGTGCGTGGCGCGCGCGCACACACAAGCAAACACACACACACGCACGCACACGCACACGCACACGCACACACACACACGCTTAACATTGTAAGCATTAGGCTTACAATGTTACATGAATTATATTTATGGCGATAACGATAACTACATTTTTTTAATTCGCTTTACTGGTTTACTATCTTTAACTTTTCAGTGAACATAGCAAGTTAATTCTAGGAGGGATGCTGCATACGGCGACACAGAGATTTTCCTCCACGGTGCTGAGCCGACATCTGTAGGCCTATTTACTTTTTATATATGCGAGGGACGAAAATGTCTTCTCGCACATATGCACCGTCTGTGCATATGCTTAGGCAGTTGGCCCATTGCAGCCCTGCGTCTTCCATCCAACCATTGAGACATTAAAAATGTCACTGCCGGTACACCTTCCTTCCATCGGAGAGCAGAACAGTGTCTCGTGTGAGTTTTCTCATACTGTAAGCGAACAAACACCAACCATTGCGCGAACTTGTCACGTCAGGTAGACTTGAACTTAAAGAACTGCAGTTTTTTTACTCTCTCTCGTTAACTGACTTTCATGTATTGCGTCTGCGATATGCACTCTGGACATTGTATCATTGGAGAGGGGAATTTGCTTAGCGCATTGCCATCTTTTCACCTGGCATTGCGGTGGTTGCATCGCAATTGGTGCGGGGAGGATGAGGCTTTTTGGCTTGTGTGCGGCTGCTGTGCTTTTGGCAACAGGTGGGCACTTCGTAGGGGAGTGCCAAGGGCTTTGGTGGGCAAGGTGCTTTGCATGCACTGCGGTCTTGGCCCTTAGAGGGCAGCTTCTTTCGCAGAAAGAAAGTCATTTGTTTCGTAGCGTCCTCGGGATGGCGGGTTTCGAGGCATTCGCCTAAAACCATTAGTCATTCGCCAGAACATCGCCACAAATCACACATTGTGGGTGGTCGAGGTTACTTTTTCTTGGCAAGTGATCCATATTTCAGAAATTCTTTCTGATAATGCCGACGCTCGTTTGTTCCTTTTTAATTCCTCTACGGCCTGTTAGACTTGACACATCTGAGTGTCGCGGGAGGGATAGACCGCACCTGTGTAGCTGCAACTTCCTGGAGCATTTTGTTCGATTTTTAAAGCAGCCACCCTCTTCGCATTTTGGCTAGTAACGCTGATC
>OLKM01002251.1:0-2500 GCA_900291075.1 Melanogrammus aeglefinus
TAGAACACCCATCGATTCATAGGCCATGAAGATATTTCATATCACGGTATTAATATCAATATAGTAGACAGGCCTACGGTCTATATCACTGTATGCTGATGACATCAGCATTTACTGCTAGGTCAAACCGCTTTCTCATCACTCACAACTGGACGCACATACGTTTTCCTATATTGATGTGTGTATGTGTGTTTGTGTGTCGCAGCAGCAGCAGCCCGATTCTCCAGCCCCAGACTGACCCCTCGGCTGAACAGAAAGCGAGCGTTGTCCATCTCCCCGCTGTCAGACGCCAGCATCGACCTTCAGACCATGATCCGCACCTCGCCCAACTCCTTGGTGGCCTATATCAACAACTCCCGCTCCAGCTCAGCCGCAGGAAGCTCCTATGGTCACCTGTCTGTCGGCGGCATCAGGTACGCCGACCAGAGACACCATACCCCCCCGGACTGAGAGTCAATCTGGATTAGTTTAATTCATCTCTGTTGCGTTGTACTGTTTGCACTGGGTAAACTGTTTGCTTTCACTGTGTGTTATTTCATTTTCTTGTTGTGAACTGATGTGTAGGCCTACACTGCAGTTCCATAATATTTCAGAAAAGTTATTTTCCTTTTTTGGCTCTTATAAGCGACTTCTAACTAATCACAAAAATATCCCTGATGCTAACATCGATATTTTTATATCAGTCATGGCCACCTCAACAATGCTTACCTCCACAATGCTTACCTCCTCAAGGCTTAACTCTATGATGCCATCCTTCACAACACATACCTCCACGATGCTAACCTCCACGATGCTAACCTCCATGATACTAACCTCCAAGATGCTATTCTCCATGACGCTAATCTCCACAAATCTAGCCTCCGCAAAGCTAAACGCCACGATGCTATTCCTCACGATGCCATTCTCCATGACGCTATCCTGCACGATGCTAACCTCCATGATGCTAACCTCCGCTATGCTAACCTCTGTGATGCTAATCCCCACGATGCTAACCCCCACAATGCTAACCCCACAATACTAAAATCAACAATGCTAACCCCCCACGATGCTTACCTCAATGTATTTGTTTGCGCTCCTCTACAGTCCATCCTTCGCCTTCCCTCACCCCATCAACCCCATGGCGTACCAGCAACTGCTCTCCCAGCAGAGGGGGCTGAGTGCCTTTGGACACACCCCTCCTCTTCTGCAGCCCGCGCCCTCCTACTCCAGTCGTCACGTCAGCCTGGGTCTCAACGGCATGCATAACGCCATCCACCACCACCAACACCACCACCGCGACTCTCCGCCCAAGGTAAGCTACTCAGAGGATCCTTCTTGACCTGTCCGGTCGGAGGCATGGCAAGTTGTTGACGTTAAATCGTGTGGGGTGGGGGGTTTGAAATACATGTGTTCTGGTGAGGCATGTTTAGTTAACAAGGTGTTTATGCTGCAGTTTCACCATTTCAGTTACACAGACATTTTGGGCGGGAAAAATGTTTTACTGACAAAGACTTAAGTAGAAGCCATGTATGGTATGACCACAACCTATCGTACAAAGAAGTAAGTAGCCTTGAAAGTTGTATTGAAAAGTACTGTAATTGTTTTGCCTGATTCCGAAGCCAAACTATTGCAACAAGGTTCAGGCAAATGAGCTCTGGCCGAATATGCGGTTTGAAAGTGGCACTTCTAACGTATATAAAGAAGGAAGACACCTGAGAGTATTGGGGCAGATTAGTGAGCAGCTACGGGACGTTGTGTCACCCAACAATAGAGAAGATGGAATAACTTGAGAAAAGATTGAATTGCGTAAGAGCGATGGCAGGTTGGGGAAGTAGGCCAGCGACTGACACATTTTGATTCTAGGTTTTCAAACAGATTTGTAAAAGTGTCTACAAGAGTGAAAAAACATTATTTGAACTAGATAAACCACTTAGGTTTTTGGAATATTGTAGAATATCAAATATCACAAGATGTGTTTGCAATTAGAAAAATACATTTGATTTAATTTGTTTTATACGTATATATTTTATTGATAACTCAATCTGAACCATCAACTCTTCATTCTTGTTGGAAAGATTCGGCACCCTGCACGATTCACTATTCTGCCAAATGAAGAACATTTAGCTCCACCTAGCTGCAACGAGTGTATGTGTGTGTGAGTGTGTGTGTTGGGTTCACTCGCACAACATGTACTCACAAGCACATTGGTCTCTCAGAGATGGCTGTGTGCCTTTAGGCAGAAAGCTGCTCCTAATGACTGAAGAGCGATGTTCAAAAGAGATGGACCGGATACCATTTTAGTGGACGGGAGCAGGATACCGGTAGTTATATTACATTTAGGGCATTTAGCAGACGCTTTTATCCAGAGCAACTTACATCGTTTAATACACACCGACGGCAGAGTCAACCATGCAAGTCGACAGCCAGCTCGTCAGGAGCAATTAGGGTTAAGTGTCTTGCTCAGGGACACATCAACACACAGCTGGGAGGAGCTGAGGATTGAACCTTTAGGTTGCTGGTT